>JZKD02S1674991.1:81858-127190 GCA_000966675.3 Picea glauca
AGGAGACTAGGAGGTATAATTACAACTAATGGCCTAAAGCCGACATAAATAAAATAACATTACTAATATAATATGCCCCAATTAAGGGGTATTGAGCCAATATTAGGGCTTAACACTATGACTCTTCATATTTACAATCATATTTAAATAGGTAACACAATCCCAAGGATTACATATCCAACATTCCCCCCCCCCCTTAATCTGAAGTGGTGTTTGTGAGTCCAAACATCATTATGAACTTTTAAAATTTTCTCTTCCAAGTGATTTGGTGATGATGTCTACAATTTGCTCATTAGTGGAACAATGTCTCAAGTGAATAGTCTTGGCCTCTACATGACATCAAATTAGGTGATAATTTGTGTTTATGTGCTTAGTTCAATCATGGAATATGGGAAACTTGGAAAATTTGATTGTAGAAGTATTTTCAACTAGAAGAGGAGTAGAATTCACTTGTTTCTCCTGCAAATATTCAAGCATTTTCTTGATCCACACAATCTCTTTTGTTGCTTCTGCATTCGCCACATATTCTACCTCTGTTGTGGAATCTATAGGAACTGACTGTTTGTGTGATCTCTAGGAGATAGTTGTTGATCCAAAACTCATGAGGTAGCCTAAAGTTGACACTCCATTTTCCTTATCCCAAACAAAGTTTGAATCAATCAGTTTGAAGTCATCCACCTTAGAGTACTCGAGTCCAAAAGCTTGAGTTCCCTTCAAGTATTTTAGAACTCTTTTTGTAGCAGACCAATTTCTTTCACAAGGATTTTGCATGAACCTGGAAATAATCCCAACAACAAATGAAATGTTAGGTCTGGTGGTAGTAAGATAGATAAGACTTCCCCCAAATTTTTTGTACTTGGTTGCATTCTCAAATTCATTCTCTTCTTTTGATGTGAGTTTCAAATTCTATTCCATTGGAGTAGAAACATGATTACACTTAGTTATGCCATACATGTTCAATAGTTATCCAATGTACTTCTTCTAGGATATGAATATGTACTTTGGATTTTGAATCACCTTAATTCCCAAATAGCAGTGAAGATGTCCCAAATATGTCATCTTGAAGACTTTCTTCAACTCTTTCTTTATGGATGAAATGTAGATTTCATTATTCCCTGTTATCAATAGATCATCTACATATAATACAAGATATACAAAAGTTTTTCCAACTTTCTTAACAAACAAAGTTACATCATTAATATTGTAGTTCTTGAAATTCAATTTTAGAAGATGCTCAATTATTTTTTCATACCATGCTCGTGGTGCTTGTTTCATACCATATAAGAATTTGATGAGCTTGCATACTTTATGTTCTTGTTCCTTCACAACAAAAACTTTTGGCTGAGACATGAAAAAATGATCTTTCAAGTCTCCATTCAAGAAAGAAATATTTGCATCCATTTGATGAATTTTCCATCCATTCTACACTACCATGGGAAATAGAGTACAAATGGTTGCCTATTTTTCTGTGGGGGGGATATCCTCATAATCAACACCTTCTTTCTATGCAAATCCTTTTTCCATGATCCTTTCTTTGTGCTTGTCAAGTGAGCCATCTAATTTGTATTTGTTCTTGAATATCCACTTGCAACCAATTGGTTTGGTTCTGAATGGAGGATCCACCAACTTCCATGTTCCATTCTTAATGAGAGCATCATATTCCTTCTGCATGGATTCTTTCCATTCATCATGAGAAGTGTCTTATTCAAAGGAATTCGGTTCAAATATAGTAGAAAAATTCAACTCACAATCATATGAAACATTCATGTCATCTACATCACCTGATTTTGAATTATCTACATCACCTTCATCTTGTCTTGAGGAAATTTGGGTTCCCATCTTTCTGACCTCATTAGGATGAAAAATTTCAAGTGTTTTTATGATCCATTTTGGTGGACCTTTTTAAGATGATCCAGGTTGCTTAGATGATTGAGATGGTGTTGAATTCTCATCAAGACTGAGCTTCTCAATCCTCTCGATCACATCATCCAAATGAACTTCAGGTTTTGATGAAGTGGGTAGAACTTCTTCATGTGGGGGCGATGGTGCTTTAAAAGGAGATTCTAAATATTGATCCAAGATAGGGATCCCCCCTTCAATATGTGGAATATCATCATCAAATTCATGATATGTCTTTACACGAGTGAATATGTTCAGATGATCAAGTTGCTCCTCAATAGTTTTGTCATTCTTAGAGGATTCAAGAAAGATTACATCTATGGAAAGGGTGAATTTCTTGTTTGTCTCATCATAAAGACGATATCCCTTGGTGGTATTTGAATACCCCAAGAAGATGCACTTATGACTCCTTGTTTCAAGCTTACTTCTTTTCTCCTTAGGAATCAAGGAATAACGGGTGGAACCAAAGACCTTGAGATGCCTCACCGAAGGAATGCATCCATACCACATTTCATAAGGAGTATTATTTTCAAGAGCATGATATGGACACGTTTTTTTCACATAACCTGCACATAGAATAACATCAACTCAAAACATCAATTTTACATTATTAAAAAAAATAATGGAACGAACCATATTTAGGAGTGTCATGCTCATTCTTTCAACTACACCATTCTATTGACGATTATATTGAACCATGGTTTGATGTTTGATCCCATGTTGGAAAAGGTAGATTTCAAATTTTTTGGATGTATATTCTCTTCCATTATTAGTGCGAAGAGAGCCAAAATGAGACTGAGCTTCATTTTGAATCCATATATGAAAAATTTTAAAAATTTCAAAAGCTTGTTATTTTCTTTCAGAAAGTACACCCAACACATCATGGTGTAATCATCAATAAAAGACATGATATATTTATTACCATTTGCATAAGGAACAAGAATAGGGCCACATAGATCATAATGAATCAATTCAAGTTTTCTACATGCTCTGGAAGTAGAATAATGAAATGGTTGTTTACTATGTTTTCCCAGGATACACGCATCACATTGCTTCAACTTCCTAGGAAGAGTAGGCAAACCAAAAACACCATTCATTTTCAATACACGAAGGCTATCATAATTAATATAACCAAATCTAGCATGCCACAAAAGACTAGATGGAATTATACCTTCACCGTGATGAGAGAGGTAAGCAACATTTTGCATATGGGAAGATGTCTCTTTTAGCTTCAATAGACTTCCATCTTCCATTCAATTCATGACAACCATGTTTTCAAAATCCTTACTTATTTCAATTTTTCCATTGAAGATATGAATAGAGTGGCCTTGTTGTTGGATGTGCACAAGGGACTACAAGTTACTTTGTAATTCGGGAAGATAACTCACATTGTGCAAAAGAAAATATGGGAGTCCATACAACTTAAGCATGATGGTGCCTATTCCTGAAGGTTTCAAACTTGATCTATTTGCAAAATACACTATGGCATCTACATTGTCATTGAATTATTCAAATAATTCGCTTCGAAATTTCATGTGGGAGGTTGCACTTGTGCCAACCCATGCATATCTCCAATAAGCAAATGAAGTGTTAAACAGATCTTCAATTACTCCTATATTGTAATGGGAAACAACGTAATGAGTAGATTTAGATGTTTTACCTTTCGTTTCTTCTTAATTTTTACTTTGTCTTCTTTATTATTTTGTCTATATTCTTTGATATTCTCCAATGGGACTCTGTAGTCATTCGCTTCATGTGACCCATTATTTTTGAAACAGGTACAATGAAGATTGAATCTATCACCTTGTTTGTGTCTACCCACTGCCTTTGAAATTTTTTCTTCCACATCCTCTTTTGTTGCCTTCTCCTCTAGAAGAATCATGTGGTTGACTCTTCCCTTTATGAGCAAAGGACATGGTCTCGCTAGTGGAATGAGCTAACTTCTTTCCAAAGGATTTCTCATATTTTGCAACTTTCTCCACCTACTTGTCAAATGTGATAGATTTCATTTGACCACTTGATCTGGAAATACCAAACGAGTTTTTATACCAACTTGATTCGAAATATCAATAAAACTCTGATACCAATTCAACCCGAAAATCCTTAGATGCCAATTAATTCTTAAATAAGCATAAACATCCAACCAGATTCGAGAAATTGAAGATAACTTTACTATTTGAAAAATATCATGTGAATGTCTTACTTGTCCATAAACCCATAAACTGATAAATAACTTGAACTGTAAATGAGATGACATAGCAGAAAATAAAATAACTCAAATTACATATGTAAATGCCATACATCATTGCATCTTCAAAGTCCCTTTAAATAGCATGATTGTTCTTCATCATCTCAAAATTCCAAATTTACAATACAATATAGGCTTACAAAAACACAATTTTGAAGACACTCTGAAAATCCATTGTTCAAATGCAAAAATGGAGTTCATATTTGAAATCCTTGCGAAATTCTGAGTTCAATGAGTATAAAGTCGACCAAATTTTGAACAGGGGCCCAAAAATCCCTTTTTACATGTATAACGAGACTATGTGTCTCATACATGACAAACTAAGATAATGCTTTTACAAATGACTTATGATCAAAAACAAACTCCATATTCATAATCCTTGTGGAAAAATTAATCCAACAAGTATAAACTTTCGTAGGTGTAAACAATATACCTTATGGCACACTTTTCCATGCAACACATAAACTTAGCAAACTCGACATACACTTCGAGACACATAAATGCACTCTGCATTGAAATTTGTGCACCTAGACATGTGTTCCTGCATTGGAATGTGTGGCCAAAGCCTTGGGTTGCATGCCCATTAAATAGTCTCGGCCTCCAAACCTCCATGCGAAATTTGTGGCAACTTAATTCCAAATCTGGAGAGAATCCCACTAAATGTGGGGGCGTTGGTATGTTGATTAAAACTCCCAGACTACATCCCGTAGGTTTCGGTTTTGAGTCCCTTCCATGGCATATTCGTTGAGTGGCTTTAATACATATGGTTATATATAGTATACATTGTAAACAAAACTCTCGCATGAATTTCTTGTTATCTCCCAGTAGACATTAAGGCATGGTTGTGTGGTATACCATGAAGACCAGGGGTTGGGGGCTAGCCCTCAGGACTTCCCCCCCTCCACGTGAAACTTAACTTAAATTTAAATATAATATATGACATATAATGGTTAAGACCCATCATGTGGTATGTTGGTTGTGGCAGGTATGTTACGACTTGGAGGAGTATGGAGGTTGCGGGTTCCACCCCCGTCGTCTCCATACTTTTACAAAACATTAACCAATATTGGCCAATGAAGGACTGCCATGTGGAAGCCTCTTATTATCTATCCAATGCCACTTGTCAACGAATCATTGGTCCACTTGAAGGTATAATCTGCCAACTCATTTGCCCAGTCAACTATACGATCAATCCACGTGGCATCTTGGGGTGTGGCCACATCACCTATATGGTCGTTCCACGTGTCACTATACGGACATGAAACATGTCTTTTTTACCCCTTTGAGTTTTTTTACTTTGACCTGGTTGACTTGAAATTTGACTGCCCATAACTTTTGCATATGAACTTTGTTGGACGCATCGTTTGTGTCGTTGGAAAGCTAACGACAATATCTACGCAATGATGCCATTTTTTTTATCATTTGAGATCGTTTAATTTTGATATTTTATGGACCCCGTGGGACCTCTGTGAGAATTTAGGATCCTCTTGGACCTCTATGAGCATTCCTTAGATCCTCCTCGATCACACCTCCCCATTGGAGGACTTTTGGACCTACACAAGTATGGATTATTCAGAAATAAAGTGAGAATGCTTTTGCCTCACTTGTCTAGTATCATCCATCTTTCCTTCTTGGATAATGAGCACCTAACTCATCATAATGATAACAAAGAATGAAACAACACTACTGATCAAGTCAAACATACTCTTAAATTCACAAACTCTGTCATTCGTTGTTGCAATAGACAACCATATTCCACTGATTAGTAATAAAATGATCAACAAAACTGAATATACAGATTCAAAAGAGAATGAACCATCAACATATATACCCTTCTTAACAAGAACAACGTCAACCAAAGGACTTGTTTTTCTTTTAACCACTGGTTGTAAACCTGGATCCTGGATACTAGCATTAACTAGCATGTGCCATGTAGTGACAACTGTCAAATTAGTCTTCATCGATGAGCTCTCACAATGAACTCAATCCCATCCTTGAAAAGATGATACTTGTTTTGTTCCCTGTAGAAAATGGGCTTCTTGTCGTGCAGCTATGGAATTCCCAAAACCATCTCACAAATGTCAAGTGCAACAACATCTAACTCTACCTCATCAATGCAACTGGATGTGATCGCAAATTGTAACTTGCACTACTTAGTTACCTGTACCTGAGCATTATCACAATTCCAACACAAAGGATACAGTCTCGGATGAGACCTAGTTTCCAATCCCAACTTCTGAACAACTTGCTCTGAAATAAGATTCACTTGTGATCCACTATCAACAAGTGTATCAATCTTAGTCTGCTTTGAGATAGCTCGTAAATGAAATAGTTATTTTCTTCGCCTTCCATCAGGGACTACTTTAGCCTTTGTAGAAGAAGTATGTGAACTGACACTTGCAACAAAAGATTTACCTTTGATTCCCATAGTTGTAACCTTGGTTTCATCCTCAAAATCTGATCCAAGATCCTGAACTATGGTCATGGTCTTCATTTTATCCTTTCTAGGTTGAGCCCACTTTGGCTTCAATTCTGGATGCAACTTCTAACAATGATTCTCATCATGTCCTTTCTTCTCACAATGAGAACATGTATGCTTCTTCCTTTCTTTACCCTTCAACTGCTTCTTGAAGTTATGTGGATTCATTTTTTCTTTACCACTATTTATCTTAGCCTTCTTTCAATCCTCATAAATTTCTTCCACCATGGCCTTCATTGCCATGAATGCAGAAAATAATGCCTCTTTAGTATCGAAAGGAATTGGATTAGAAGAATATTTTTCTTTTGTTGAAGCCATTTCTTTCTTTCGAAATGCACGCCTCGAACCAATATCGAGAATGTACTCTTCAAATGATCCTTCTCCAAGCTTTAGTTTGGACCTCGTAAGCATTCACTCGCAAATACACATCAAAACCAACTTTGATACCACATGATCTGAAAATACCAAACAAGTTCTGATACCAAATTCATTTGAAAAATCAATAAAAATCTGATACCAATTCAGCTCAAAAATCCTTAGATGCCAATTAATTCTTAAATACACATAAACATCCAACTAGATTCAGGAAATTGAAGAGCGCTTGACTATTTGCAAAATATCATGTGAATGTCTTACTTGTCCATAAACCCATAAATTGATGAATAACTTGAATTGTAAATGAGATGACACAACATAAAATAAAAGAACTCAAATTACATATCTAAATGGCATACATCACTACATCTTCAAAGTCCCTTTGAATAGCATGATTTTTGTTCATCATCTCAAAATTCCAAATTTACAATACAATATAGGCTTACAAAAAGAAAATTTTGAAGACATTCCTAAAATACGTTTCTCAAATGCAGAAACAAAGTTTATATTTGAAATCCTTGCGAAATTCCGAGTTCAATGAGTATAAATTCGGCCAAATTCTACACAGGGGCCGAACAATCCCTTTTTACACATATAATGAGACTATGTGTCTCATACATGACAAACTGTGATAATACTTTTACAAATGACCTATCATAAAAAAAAACAGACCCCATATTCATAACCCTTGCGGAAAAACGAATCCAACGAGTATAAACTTGCCTAGGTGTAGACAATATACCATATGACATGCTTTTCCATGCAACACATAAACTTAACAAACTTGACATGCACTTTGACACACATAAATGCACTCTGCATTGAAATTTGTGCACCTCGACGTGTGTTCCCGCATTGGAATGTGTGTCCAAAGCCTTGGGTTGCGTACCCATTAAATAAGCTCGGCCTCCAAACCTCCATGCAAAATTTGTGGCAACTTAATTCCAAATATGGAGAGAATCTCGCTAAATGTGGGGGCATTGGTGTGTTGGTTAAAACTCCTGGATTACATCCTGGAGGTTCCAGGTTTGAGTCCCTTCTATGGCATATTCGTTGAGTGGTTTCAATATATATGGTTATATATAGTATATAGTTTTTAACTATATACTATATAGTGCACATTGTAAACAAAACTATGAATTTCTTGTTAGTTCCCCGCGGATATTAAGGTATGTTCGTGTGGTATAGCATGAAGACTAGGGGTTGGGGGATATCCCTTGACCCCTTCCCCCCTCCACATGAAACTTAACTTAAATTTAAATATAATATATGACATATAATGGTTAAGACCCATCATGTGGTATGTTGGTTGTGGCGGGTATGTTAAGACTTGGAGGAGTATGGAGGTCGCAGGTTCGACCCCCGTCGACTCCATACTTTTATACAACATTAACCAATATTGGCCAATGAGGGTTGTCACATGGCAGCCTCTTATTGGATATCCAATGCCACTTGTCAACGAACCGTTGGTCCACTTGGAGGTATAATCTGCCAACTCATCTACCCAATAAATTATATGATCAGTCTGCGTGGCACCTTGGGGTGTGGCCATGTCACATGTACAGTCGTGCCATGTGTCATTGTATGGACATGACATGTGTCCTTTTTACCCCTTTGACTTTTTTACTTTGACATGGTTGACTTAAACTTTGACTTCCCATAAATTTTGCATACGAACTCCATTTGACATTTCGTTTGCGCCATTGGAAAGCTAACGACAGCTCTATGCAATGATGTCATTTTCTTAATCATTTGAAACAGTCAAATTTTGAGCTTTTCTAGACCCCTGAGGCATTTGTGAGCATTCTGGATCCTCCTGGACCTCCATGAGCGTTCCTTAGATCCTCTTGAATCACCACTAACTTGCACAGATTCAAGATAGTGATAATATGTAGGGTAGAGGGCCTTAATGAACGTTGTGATAGGGAAGCCTATATTCACCCCAATGGCATCAATATCATGCATTATGGATTTGATCTTATAAGCTAAATCCATAGGGTCATCATTCTTCAACTCTAGGTTAAAAAGATTCACTATCAGTTGTATGAGTTCTAGTTCTAAGTGTGTGTCATAGAAGTCATTCAATATCTTCAAAGTAATATTTCATTAATAGAAGCAATATGATGACTCACCTCTTCACTTATTGTCATTGATGTAGGAGTGGTCAATCTGCTACTCTTTGAATTTTCTTCTTATTCGTCTTTTGTGGCAACTAATTCAACTTCTTCTTCATTGACAATTGTTGTTTCACAAATACCATTCCACAAGTCATTGAAGATCAAAGTGCTTTTGATATTTTTGTACCATTCTCGGTAATTCTCTTTACCAGTTAGTACCACACTAATGATGGAAATGAGAGAATGCATATTCTTTTAAAACTCTCTTAATCTCTACACTTACTTATTTAACCAACAACTTATTGAGCACCTCAGATATGCCTTCTTCAAGATCAACTGGAACCTAGTAATGGATTCCAAATGTAGTACTAGTTCCACTCAAGATCAAGAGTCATATACCATAGAATGACTCTAGATGAGAAGACAAACAAGATCTCACGCAGAGGCTTCCTTGAACCATACAATGTAGAGGGGTTGCAACTTGAGATCTGCACAGTAATGATGAGGTCAAAAGATATTTGTAGAAATATCTCTTGCACACAAGAAGGATACCAAGTTCAAGCTACCCTCAAGCGAAAGGAACATTGATGCTAGCTCCTCAATTAATGGTTCTTGGCGGTATTTGGGTTCCACCAAAGTATGCATCCCACCATGTCATGTTTCTCCCAAACTCTACACTGCATTACCTAATATCACGCAGAGGCTTCCTCAAACCCATGACCTGAAATCCATCACATTCTTGTTGTCGATCTTATTGACTCAACTCGGATGCGTGAAATAACTGGAATGTAGATGAATTGGCATAGAGATAGAGAAGAGACCGAAGAAGGTAGAGGGACTCACAAGCAGAGAGGAGGTGTTTTCTATTCACAACAAGAAAGAAAACGCTAAGGGAACAAATCATGGAGTTATCTTGCACTATGATACCACTGTTAGGCCAGGTATGGCGCAAATATTAACTCCATAGTTATCTATTACATTAACATAAATGTCTATAAATACATCTCTAAGTGACAGTTGGTATTCACCTTCCATGTGACTCTTCCTATCACTTAGAACTCTTCATATTTGCAATCATATTTACATAGGTAACACAATCCCAAGGATTATGTGTCCAACACAAGTTAGCACAACTTGATGTCTATGCATGTGATCCAGATTTAGGAGCAGAATGAACTGATTAACATATTGAATACAATAAACATAGAGATATGAGGAACAACACAGATATCCAGTGAACAATATCTTCTATTGAATAAATGGAATAGGTTGAAACTGTAAAACTGCAGAACTGAAACACTTGCTTGAATGGTGGTATTTATATCTGAGAGGAGATGTGGCTACTACATGCATCTGTCTGAGCAGAATGATTACAATGAGGCTCCAGAGGCCTTTTTAACACTACTCATGAATGCCAAA
Organism: Picea glauca; assembly: GCA_000966675.3. Classification (NCBI taxonomy): domain Eukaryota; kingdom Viridiplantae; phylum Streptophyta; class Pinopsida; order Pinales; family Pinaceae; genus Picea; species Picea glauca. The sequence goes on from JZKD02S1674991.1 coordinate 92,396, forward strand.
ACCCTAGACATCCAAAAATCTAAACCTAGGAGATGAAACGCCAAAAGTTATGTGGGCCTCTATGGGGAAGTTGGTACCTCAACTTCCCGGGGTCATAACTTTTACATATGACCTTCGTTTTAGGCACGTGATAGCCCATTGGAAAGGTCTTTTCGAGAACTACACATTACGTTGTCAAACTCTAAATTCCTCTATAGTTTGACTATGGCGAGCCAAAAAAACATTGTTTAGGGCCCCAAAATGACCCTAGAAGTACAGAAAGATGTGCTAACATGAAAACATACAAAATAAGTCAGTTGGATTAGGTGGGAGACCACCAATATCCACCTGGAATATGTGTAGGGATTCAGACAACCCCATAAGTGTATAACCCACAATTACAAAGAAGTACAAAAGAACGTTTTGAACCAAAAATTGTTAAGAGGAGCCAGTTGGAATGGGTGGGTGGCCACCAATATCCACCTGAATCAGTCTTCCCCCATTTGAAAGCAATGGTCTCCATTTCGTTGAGTTCCCTCATTAGGTAAGGAAACGTATGTTGAATTTGGCCCCAGGTGAACCACTTTCCTTGGTGTAGGAGCTTCCTTGCCTTGACAACCCGATAAAGTTGGATCCTCTACTGGCAAGTGCCCTTGACCTGTGTGTCCACTATCTGATCAGTGGATGCATGTTCCATGCAGTCAAGGTTGAGCTCTGTTGGTGTCAGTTGTTCTGCGATCTATGAGGTGTCCAATGAAAATATGGTCGAAGGAGGTCCACATTGAACACTGGGTACAAGCCAAGGAAGGGTGGAGTGTTGAGCTCAAAATCATAGCTACCCACAACCTTGGTAATACTGTAAGGCCCATAGAGAAGTGGTCGGAGCTTCTGATGGGGCCCTGTAAGACGCTCTTTCTGCAAATGTAACCAAACCTTGTCTCCAACCTGAAATTGGTGCGGTACCCTATGTTGATCATGGCGTTTCTTTTACTTAGCATTAGCTTTCTCCAAAGTATCGTGGACATGTTGGAGGATGTGTTGAATCCGCTCAATGAATTTTGTGGCTTTGTCGATATTAGACTGAACATGGGAAGAGTCTGTCTGTGTGGTTGCAAGAGGTAGTGAAACATCAATGGGACACAAGGGTTGAAATCCCAGCCCCACCTAAAATGGGGTATGGTCGGTGGAGCTATGGAGAGCCTTGTTGTAACTATGTTGAACATAGGGGAGACTCTCATCGCATGTATGTGTATGCTTAGAGATGTACATGCGCAGGATGTGCACAATCATCCAATTGACGACCTTTGTTTGGTCGTTTGTTTGGGGGTGGAAAGCAGTGGATTTAGTGATCTTGGTGTCCAATAGTGACCAGAGACTCGACCAAAATGTGTTAAGGAACCTACTATCCCGGTCATAGATGATGATCTGTGGTATCCCAAAATAGTCCCACACTCGTTCGAAGAAGATATTGGTAGTATAGGTCACTATGATGTTCTTCTTGCAGGTTGTGAGGATGGCCATCTTTGAAAACTGATCAATGACCACAAATACACAATCATTGCCTTGCTTGGTGGATGGAAGGATAGACATGTAATCCATCGATATGGATTCCCAAGGCTTCTCAGGAGTAGGAAGATGGGTGTATAATCCTTGCTTCTTGATGGCTAGCTTGGCAATGGCACATGCAGTGCAAGATCTGATATACTTGTTGACGTCCTATCGAAGTTTTGGCCAATAAAAATGTTTTTGTAGAATGACCACAGTTTTCTCCATGCCAAAATGTCATACCATATGACTGTAGTGGGATTCCCAAATCATCTTTGCACGCTCGCTTGCAGGAACACAGAGATGGCCCAAATGGAATAACAGTTCATCCTGAATGTGAAAATCAATGACATTCGCGCTTGTACCCAAGAGATGATAGGTGGTGGCGAAGTCTGTATCTTGTTGATAAGTTGGGGCCACTCATATGCCTCATGTCCACAGAAATGGAGCAGAGGGGTGAGTGCAGCCACAAGAGGTCGACTAAGGCAGTCAATGACATGATTTGTTCTCCCTGTCTTATACTAGATGTTGAGATGGAACGGTTGTAGGTAGGTGGACCACTTCTGATGGCATTCATTCTGCAACTTCCCTTGTGTCTATATGAATTGCAGATGCTTGTGATCAGTGTGAATGATCGTCTCCTTTCCCAGAATGTAATGTTTCCATTGACGACAGACTTGTACAATGGAATACATTTCCTTGTCATAGGTGGGGTATTTACAGACAACATCTGAGAGTGTCTCACTATGATATGACACTGGATGACCATGCTGAGTGAGAACTACACCTACAACATAGTCAGATGCATTAGTCTCAAATAGAATGATTGTTGCATATCGGGTAAGGAGAGTGCTAGAGATGACCACCAACGATGCTTCTCATTATTGTTCCTTCCCCCACACAAAATTTTCCCACTGCCCTTAGTAACTTGGCTGAGGGCCCATGCAATATGGGAGAATCCCAACATGAACCGTCGATAGAAGTTGGCCAGTCCCAAGAAGCTTTGAAGCTCAGTTAGTGTGGTCGGGGCTAGCGAGTCATGAATGACTTGGATCTTAGCTGGATCAACATGTACCCCATGCTCATAAAAAATGTAGCCCAATTATTGGACTCTATTCATGCCAAAGGAGAATTTTTCCAAGTTGGCATATAGCTTGTGTTGCCGCAGAGTGCTCAAAACCTGTTGAATATGCTGCATGTTCTCCTCCAAATTTATGTTGAAGATGAGGATGTCATCCAAATATGCCACCACAGAAGAGTTGGTGAAGGGTCTCAATACATCATCCATCAACCTCATGAAAGTGGTTGGTGCATTTGTTAAGCCAAAGGGAATGACCAACCATTCAAAGAGAACTTCTTTAGATTTGAAAGTTGTCTTCCTTACATCAGTTGCTTCGATGGAAACCTGGTGGTAGCCAAAATTTAGGTCAATCTTGTTGAAGAACTTTTCCCCCTTGAGTTGGTCAATAAGGTCATCAATCTTAGGATTGGGTATTGATTTCTGACTGTGATTTTGTTTAATGCTTTGTAATCAATGCAGAGTCTCCATGTCCCATCCTTCTTCTGCACTGGTACAATCGAGCTTCTACAAGGGGAGCAGTTGGGTCTGATGTGCCCGTTTTGAAGAAGCTCTTGGATCTGATGCTTGAATTCGTCATTTTCCATCAACGAGCGATGATAGACTGGTCCATTAGGCAGAGGTGAACTTGGGGTTAGATCAATTGGATGCTTGACTTGGCAGTGTGTCGGTACCTTGGTGGGTGAGGAGAAGATGTCTTTGTATTCCACGATGTCGTCAACTTGCTTCTGCTGCAAAGAGAGGCTTTGTGTAGAGGCCGCAGATGTGGCAGCGACCTTCTACTTACTATGAGCCCGGATCACAAATAAGCCGAACTTCTCGGTCTATGAAATGACCTTACTGCATTGCTTAGCAGAGATTAAAGAAATAGCGGTAGGCAACGCTACCTTTGGTATCCTGTACAATTGTCTACCCAAAGTAATAATAACACTACAGGGTCTAGACTCATACACAACACAACGCTTCCATTAATATGGTTGTCCTAAAAGAACATCACAAACTTCAAGGTAATAAATATCACACAATACCTCGTCTTTGAAAGGCTTGATGTTGTAGGGAAGACAACATTGTTGGCTGACACAAAGATCTCTTCCTTGGTGAAGACAACCGATGGTGTAGGGTTGCGGGTGCGGTGTCATCGGAATGTCCAGTCGCTTGACGACCTCTGCTGAGATCAGGTTCTTCTAACTGCCGCTATCGACAATGAAATGAAGCAAATCCCCTTTTACTCACATCTGTGAGTGAAAGAGGCGTTCCCCATCCTCTAGTTCGCTTGGCTAGACTTTGGTGGTAGAGAAAGTGGCATTGGGTTTAGCATCGATAATCTGCTTCCCTCCTTCTGGACTTGATTCAGAGTTAGAATTGTCCTCTGACTCAGAATCCTTCAGCTCGACCACGAGTGACTACTTGGAGTGACATTCTTCAGTGTTGTGCCAAGGGATTTTATGGTATTCACACCATTTTCTCATGTCCTTATTTGTCTTCTCATTACCCTTGTTGTTGTGTGGCTTGGACTGGTTGTCCTGAGAGTGGCCATCTTTTCTCTATCCCTTGTTATGTGGGTTGGGGCCGCCTTTGCCCTGCTTTGACTGTGAGGAGTTTGCAGATCTAAACTCTTGTCTCTTCTGCTTAAATTTTTGCTCGATCTTGACAGGATAACTATAAGTTGTACCCAATGAGGTGATGTCCAGAAAATCTATTTTTGTTTGAATGTATCTATGTAAACAACCACAATATTTGAGCACCAGATGTCGCTTAGAGTCTTTGATACCCAATTTGGTGCACAGGGTATGGACAATATTGGTGAAATCTGCTACTGTCTAGTCCCTTTCTTGACGCAGGGTGGTCCATCTGGTGTATTGGTTCTCGTAGCTTCCAACAGGGTAGTATCGTTCTTTGATGGCATCCCAAAAGGAATCCCATGTAGGGGAAACCACAAATATTTCATATTCTTCTATGGCCCTGATTTAGATGGATCTAGGGAACATCACAGAAGTTTCAGAAGTGTCCCAGGAGGCTCATAATGGCCTCAATAGACAACAAAAGGGAAAAAATTCAAATTTCCAAAAACTCAGTGAAAATGGAATGATAGCAAAGAGCACGCCGCAAGATTTCTAACGAGGCAAACGACTTGTCAAACAGAGTTACAGATCAAAAGTTATAAGCGGTTAAAGTTTTGGTCAACCTAGCCCAGTCAGCAGGGATGAGTCAACATCTATACTTCTAACATCGGCGTCTATACATCCTACATGGCAAGCGCAGAGGGTGACACATGTCATGATGATGTCAGCATGCCACCTAGCAACACCAAAGGCTACCACGTGTCACTCAAATTCAGACTTTTTAGGGCGCCACATGGACCGGTAAAAAAGTGCCATGTGACGCCACATGGCATCACCCAGAAGGCACCACGCGTCCAACATGACACAGAGGTGACGTCAATGCACATGTGTGAAAATAATAGGATTCCACGCGGCCCAATAGGGAGGTGCCACATGGCCACTCGAAAATTTACAAGGAGCCTCGTGGAAAAAAATTAAAATATATATATATATATATAAAATACCCCGACAAATGTGGCGGCGGTTCCGCCATTTTAGTGTCATATTCCTCCACTGCTAAATGTAGCCATCCGCCAACTTCGTGCCAGAAATAGCAAGAGTCTCCGCCAAACTCGCTTCCACTCTAGCATATTTCGCCAGTTTAGTGGTCGCCCGCCAAATTTGGTAAGGTGCACCAAAATGGTTATAACCATGTGCTAAATGGGGAGGCCTGTGGGATTTGACCCTAGGACCTCTGCCAACCTATGCCCTAAACTTAGCTCAACCAACCAATACACCAACCTCCTCATTAATGCTAACCGCCTGCAAAAATGGTATAAGAAGGGGGTCTCGCCAGAGTTCGAAACACACAAGTGCATTCGAGGTAAGACCAAGCACGCCCGTATGGATATGTATGGACTTGGGCACGATTTTAGAGAATTGGCATGTAGTTCAATAATTGGAACAGATTTTGAAATCTTTCTAGGCATTTATTGCAAGAGTATAGGCACACAAACCGAGGCAAGGGTGCCTCTTGGGCTTGAAAGTGTCCAACTCAGATCGAGGCGTGGAGACATTCATTTTTAGGTAAAATGATGCCATGAACGTAGTGGTGGTGTTAGTTTTTTTATCTGGGAAAAGATTATGTAGCTTAAATCCATAATGAGTCATTTATTGTAGAGGGAGTGGCATGGTAACCGAGGCAGAGGTGTCTCTTGGGCCTGAAAGTGTCTAACTCGGATGGAGAAGATTTAACAATCATTTTTAGGTAATTCGATGACGTGAATCTAATCACGAGGTCTGCTTTTGTAGCAGAGCTTCAGATCAACAAGATAAGTTCTGGAGAAGCCAACGTAAGCATGTTTTTCATTATGTTGTTTTCTCATTAAATGTTGTAGCATAACATGCGTGTTACAGGTCTGAAGGAGCATACAGAGGCTACAACAAGGCAACAAGATCAACTTATTCCTTCTATCTATTCTTTTCTTCACTTTTTTTCACATCAAACCAATCAATTATATGTGACAAAGAATTTGTGGCACTTGCACAATAAGTGGCCAATGAAGCAGTTCTAAATCTCGTGGTTTTGGAATCTTGTATGGGTTGCATATTTATACTTGGATCTGAGCAGTAGATCTAAGGATTTTGATGGCTCCATGTTGATGGGGGTCATATTTTATTCTTTTTTTTTGTATGTATTGAGTATGTGGGAATGATGTCCATGTCAGCGTCATGGATGCCTCCTGAGTATGAGAACTTGTGAAGCTTGTATACATTCATGATCACATTCCGATCTCTTGTTTCCATCACCGAAAAGGGACTTTGGCCTTACAACTTGTAAAGAAGAGACATCATTAGAACAAGGAGAATAAAGCGGTCAGTATTTGGAGCATGACTTGGAGAGGTAGCCCACATCAGGTGAACTCCGTTATCAAGGGAAGTGTCCTATACATTATGTGTATTATGTTCTTATGTTGTTTTTCCATGAATTTCCTCACATAGGATGTTAAATGCAAGCATGACATATCACACATAAGGAAAAATAAAGAGGTTTCATTCACTTCGAATTCAAGCGCATAAGACTTCAACTTTACCTTTAATTGCACATCGCTCAAGTAAAACGATCTATAACTGACCCTTTTGAAGGAGTGACAGAAACAACCAATTATTGGAAACTTATTGCTCTCGGGTTCAGATCATGTGGTATTAGAGCAGGTTTTATACCGATTGCAAGTGTTGAAGCTAAGGATAGCAAGCTCACCAAAACAATCGTGGTTCGATGATCTTCAAGAGCTCAACCAAATGTTGGAAGCAGAGAATGCTAGATTGAAGACATTGTTTCATGTTGTAGAAGAAGAGAACCAAAGATTGCAAGAGCAGTTGCAAGCCATGAATATGAAGACAGAGGAAGGCTCTACGAATGAGATGGTGATAAGACCATCTTGTGACCATGGCAACTTCACCAGTTATGGGTGCAAGCATGACAGTGCAAATGCATGCACACTTTTTCAAGCAAATGAAGATGACCTACATGCATCCATAAACCAAGGAGGATTCCTAGAAGCATCTTCCACTGATCCTTCTCACAAGGAACAACTGGACACATCTCAAGAAGTAGAAGAAGGGTCCTATATTGAGGTGGAGGTAAATAAGCCATGTGTAGTTCCTTTCTTGATTAATTTCGATGATTCTTTTGAAATCCTTGAACAACATGCTTCTTGCATCCGCTTAAAGTTGATGAGAAAAATGGGATACGAAGGAGGAGGCCTTTGAACCAATGTCCAATATATTGTGGATCCCATCGAGGCAGTGGTTTGGCCTCGATATGTCAGGATATGCTATGTCCCAAAGGATGTTGGAGAAAGCTCCAAAACCATTCGAGAAGAAGACCCTAGGACAGTCATTGAGACTCCAGAGGTCAACAGTTCATCAAGAGATGAAATTGATTCAGTGCATGCCGAGAGCACAATGTCTCATGATCGAGGATTCGAGACATCTCCAGAGAGAGATGAACATCACAATGACAGAGTTGAGACCAAATATTCTTTACAATCTGACTTCAGAGGAAATCATTGAGGTATAAGAAATCTCAAAACTCTAAAATGTCATTTGATTATAAGCATGTTAATCATATAAAACAGAGCTTGTGGGATCAAATACCATGCACTTTTTGTGGATTGAGTAACCACGCAGTGTCCCAGTGTTGGAAGAGAAAATCCTTGTGTAGGAAGGTTATGGCAACCAGGAAAAGGACGAGGATGACAGATTGATTTCCACACACGAAAAAGAGCAGGGGGAATGCACCTCTGAAGAAGAAAGGCTACTGCAACTATTGTAGCAAAAACAGGCATCATGAGGCCACTTGTTGGGCCTTACATCCAGATCTACGTCCAAAGAGGAAAAAGAAGACCAGGAAGACACCTTCGAGGGAGACAGCCAGTCAAGCAGTGCTGCAGGAAAATCCGCCACTAGGAGAAGACCAACTACCAGAGAAAGGACAGCTCGGTAAATAGGACATGTTCGACAAAATGGTTGAACAAATGGGGAAAATCCTTGAGTTGGTCGAGAGTAGCCATCTTTGCAAATCACATGTTTCGATTCAGACCCCATAGAAGGGTATTGTGTAAAAGTGATAATTGTTGATATCACTTCTTTTTCTAGCACATGTTGATATTTTTAGGCCTTGTGAGGTAGTTTGGGTATGGTTTTCTTATTGTAATTCCAATGGACATGAAACTTAATGTAATGACTTTTGGGGACAAAAATTCCTTTCAGTTGGGAGGTGTGATCTAGATGGATCTAGGGAACACCACAAAAGTTTCAGAAGTGTCCCAGGAGGCTCAGAATGGCCTCAACAGACATCAAAAGGGAAAATTTTCAAATTTCCCAAAACTCAGTGAAAATGGAATTATCGTGAAGAGCATGTCGCAATATTTCTAACAACGCAAACAACTCATCAAATGGAGTTATAGATCAAAAGTTATAATCGGTCAAAGTTTTGGTCAACCTAGCCTAGTCAACAGGGATGAGTCAGCATCCGTACTACTGATGTCGACATCAGTACGAATGAAGTCATCGCCCTTATAGCCTACATGGAAAGCGTAGAGGGTGACATGTCTCATGATGATGTCATCATGCCACATGGAAACACCAGAGGCTGCCACGTGTCACTCAAATTTGTACTTTTGAGGGTGCCACGTGGACTAGTAAAAAAGTGCCACGTGGCACCCCTAGGTGATGCCACGTGGCACCACCCAGAAGGTGCCACGTGTTCGAGATGATGTAGAGGTGGCGTTAATGCACATGTGGGAAAATCAGAGGATGCCACATGTCCCAATATAGAGGTGCCACGTGGCACCCCCGAAATGCACAAGGAGGCCCCATGGAAATAAAATAATATATATATATATCTATATATATATATATATATATATAAATATATATATATATATATATATATATAATACCCCGCCAAATGTGGAGGCAGTTCTGCCATTTTAGTGGCATATGCCTCCACCACTAATTGTATCCATCCTCCAACTTCGCGCCAAAAATAGCAAGAGTCTCCGCCAAACTCGCCGCCACTCTAGCATATTCCGCCAGTTTAGTGGTTGCCCGCCAAATTTGGTACGGTGCGCCAAAATGGTTATAACCATGTGCTAAATGGGGAGGCTCGTGGGATTCAACCCCGGGACCTCTGCCAACCTACACCCTAAACTTTCTCTGCTAATCGATACACCAAACTCCTCATTAATGCTAACGATGAGAGCATTTGTGCTTTCAATCAAAATGAACCTTTTAAGCCCAAGGAAATTATATCCATAGAAGATAACAAGATTCCTAAGGGCTTGATTCCTCTAGAGAGTTCGTTTTCATCAATTTATGTAGGAAATAAAGAGAGACAGAAAGAAATCGAAAAGGAAGGTGGGTGAAACCATCTCCTTAAACATTGGGACACCCGAATCTCCAAAGAATGTTAAAATAGGTGCATGAAGTTTGCCAAGCTACTTGGTGAATTTCAAGATGTTTTTTCTTGGTCTTATGAGGATGTTCGTGGTTTTAATCCTGGTCTTATGCAACATGCCATCCCCATCAAGGAAGCCATAAAACCAGTTAGGCAAAAACAAATACCTATCAATCCTGCACCAGAAGCAACTATTCGAAAAGGATTGGAAAATTTCTTGAAGGATGGTATCATCTTTTCAACCAAATATTCTGAATGGGTTTCAGAGTTGGTCCCTATCCGGAAAGCCACTGAGCATGTCATATTTTGTGTTGATTTTTTGCGCAGTTAAGCATGCTATTATGAAAGGTTATCTTCCTCTCCCTAACATAGAAATGATTTTGCAACAAGTCGCAAGATCATAGATGATGCCCTTACTTGATGTTTTTTTCGATTACAATCAAATCAGGGTAAAAGAGGCAGATAAATTCAAAAACACCTTTATTACTACTTGGGGTACCTTGACTTATGAACATATGCCTTCTGGCTTATCTGATGCAAGTACCACTTTTAAAAGACCTATGCAAATAACTCTTGACGATTTGATCGATGAAGTTATTCATATCTATCTTGATGATCTAATTGTCTGCTTTAAAGGGTTGTCAATTGTCTCGAAGTCTCAAGAATTATGGATGGGTCCTTTCAATATTGTTTTTGTCATGGGTACTAACTCTTACATTCTAAAGGATTTACAGGAGCGATTGTTTTCCTACAACACTAACAGTTCTCACTTGAAATGTTACGTGTAACCAACTTGAAAAGTTCTAATGTTGTTTGGATTTTTTGTATATTAGTAGGCTAGTTCTGCTTTCATTGTTTTTCATTGTTTTTATTTCTTCCATTACAGTAGTTTGATTTCTTATTTTCTTTCTTGCTGCTTTTACAGTTCCATCATTTTATTTCTGTTGTTTTAAATTTTGTAATCTCATTCTGTCATGATTTTTATTGCTTTTTTTTTATCTTTTAGTTGATTTTTGGTCAAGAATAAGATGTTGGATCAGTTCTACCATAGTGACACTCCTGCAAGGTACTGTTAGTCGATAACAATCAAGCTTACACAACTATTTCAATGTTCCCTCTGAAAGCACACTTGAATTTGTTATCTGCTTCCACTGTTGTCTTATAAAGAAATTGGTTGTCTCCCACTTTTGCTTTCCATTTCTTCATCCATTTGAGAATTTAAAAGAGCAAGTCCATAATTTTTTCTCCTTGAAGTAAGAGAAAGTTTTGGTTGAATGATTATGCCTACAGGGATAAACCCCCTCATACTTAACATTTTTCATGAATTATTCCCAAATTCCCGGTCATTTTTCGATTAAATATGCTCACTTCCCACTGTTGCATAATCATCCTGGTTATATCTTCTTGATCTATTGTTCTGGTCTATGAAACCATATGTTCTGAGTTCTTAATCTGTTGGAAACAGATTTCGCTATGGAGTTGCCAGTTTGTCGACGATAAAAATCACAACGAAGATTTCGCCCGCAAAGTATTGCTAAGAGCCTATTATTTAAAAACTAATGATATATATAATACTAGTAGTTGGGACCCCCTTGTAGATTGGAGGATCAGAGATAGACTTGTTACACATTTTATGTTATTGTTTGATGATGCTTGCAGGATTCTACATGATTGATGGTGAAATATTGGTTTTATGCGTAACATAATAGCAAATGGATAATGCATGCTATATGTGGGTTTTCATTACTCTAAGCTCTAAATTCCATGACATGATGGCTTATGTTAAGTGTTATTACAATTTCTATTGGCACCTTGATTCTTACATCGCATAAGATACATGTTAGTAACAACAAATAAGAGCAATGGAAAAGAGACCTATGAAAAAATCTAAAGAATATGAGTTATACTATACTATGCTATGCTATACTATATGCATTGAAATTAAAGAAATGAGGTTAGTCCTAACTAGCAATGTTATTGGCTTTATTGAGTTATATGAAGGTGCACTTGATATATGTTATGGTATGTTTTGGCAATGGTTAATATGATAGTGGGTGGCGCATTTGGCAAACAATGGATGTTAGTTTCGATGCAATGGATTAATGAAATGGGTTAATGTTGGCTAGCTGGTGTGTACTACGTAATTGAATGAGGAGAGGATGGAAGCGACATGCATTTACTGCACGTCACTCCATACCTCCCCCACTGGTCGTCATCCTAGCTTGGCTATTGTTCAATTGTTTTTCGCTGTGGTTAAGCTCCGATATTCAAGCGAGGAAGGAACTACTCGACCAAGCTCACATTTTTAAGGCCATTTGGTTACAGGTATGTTTTTTTCTGCCATCCATGAACTCGCTCTGTTTATGAAATAATTATTGGCTCGATGATTTATTGGTATGTGTTTTTCTTAAGGCTAGCAACTGTGTAAAATCATGGTATTTCTCTGGAATAGTTGTTTGTGTGTTATTCGTTGCAAATGAGAAATTGGGTGGTCGAAGTCACGATTTCATTGATTATTCTAAGTGGTGGAAGCCATGAAGGCTCTCTATTGTCTTTATGTGTTTTTATTGAGAAGTTTCTTTCCATCTAGACTTGTTGGCCATCTCCTAACAGTTTTATAACCATACCCGGTCGTATTTGGTGTTATGGGGTTGTTGTGTTTGATTTTGAACCACCTTGGGTCGCTGCATTTCGTTTTCCACCTAGTCATGGGCTCGTTTTATGTTATTGGCTTCTGCGCAGTTGGTTATAGTGGATATTATGCCCAGAGGCTTGCTTTAGGGTTGGTTTCTATTACCTGGCTCTACATTGCTACCAACATTATTCAGTTTTGGGGAAAACCACAAGGGTTATACCCATGCGTGTTCTCGGTATTGTTTAGTGGCCATTAAGAAACCTCTGCTTCTCTGTTCATAGTCCCTCCTGCCTAAGGTCAGACTGTCACCCTGTCTTGCAAGCTAATGGTTATGTGGCATGTGTGTCTACTGTGTTGTCTCGAAAGGTTCTCACCTGCTGTTGATATAATTGATTCCAGTATTCCTGTGTTTTAATGATCAAGCGAACCCTTGACTATTTTCTTGTATTCATTGGTACCCGGCCCGGTTTTGATTAAATCAACAGTCACACTCTATCGATTATCTGGTTGATTGTTATAGTTGTGGGTAGTATTACAATGGTTTGATTATGGGCTCGTCTCTGTTGATCGGTTGATTACACAGTTACACTCGAAAATGATGAGTGGTGTATAGTTGATGCAATTATTTGTTGTGACAGTTGATTCGATAGCTCATCATGGTTTAATTGGTTGATTAGAGAAATTGTAAAAGGAAATTAAAATGGGCTTACAGTCACTGCCTCCTTGTGTTGGATTGATAACTTAGCATTGTTTTATAGTTGATTGGGAGTATGTCTCCTTGTGTTATGCGTTGGTCTGTGTGTTTCCTACAACATGTTATGAATTGAAATAATGGTCGTTGTTACTGTGTGTTTAAATTGCCCGATCAAATTATTGCAATTTAAAGTATTGATAGTTGTGGCTTGGCTTTCCACTATGTGTGATTTATGGATATCATGCATCACATCTTTTTATTGCACCATCAGAGATGGGCACAGGGTTTTAGTACTATGGTCTCATTTCAATTTAATTGTTAAGATTGGTTGAAGGAATGGAATCGGGCACGTTTTTAAAATGAACTTGTGTCTGTGTTTGATTTGAGAAAATAATTTATGGACAGTGGTTGACGGTCTTGATGCGGAACATAGTTGAAACAAATGATTGTGTGTTCATTGAAATTGTTTTAAATATTAAATGGAAGAAGCGAGAGGAAACATAACTCTTTTTACAGGATGTTTGAAAAGTTGATCGATTCTGAGTATGACGACACTGTGTAAGTAAAAAGTGTTGAATATTTAAATGTGAACAGTGAAAAAGTGTTAACACACAATAATTATTTAGTTAGTGTTGGATTGTTTGTATTTAGTACAGAATTGTTTTATGGATTACTTAATTAACTTTATGAACAATATTCACTCTTCTCCCTACCATTATTTCACTTTTCACACATTACAATCCCCTCACCTTCCCATATTCATTATCCACCCCCCTGTTCCCAAATTTAATTACAGTTAAGCGAAACTATGTATTATGACAGTTTAAAAGATCGCACAGGGATGAATTACAGTAATGCATTCTTTTGGTTTATGATACAGTTGATTGTTTGTGTATGTGAGCAATAATCGTGATCTTTTCCCCCTCATTTTAACATTTTTCGCTCAATACAACCCCTCGGATATCCCAAAACCCTTATTCACCCCTTGCTCATTAATGACTAATAAACGATTGTATGGATTGGATTGCACGAGTCTGATATGTTGTTGAGCCAAATTTTATTTCATATTTTAAAAAGAGTTGTCATGTATGGATGTTAAGAAACTATTTGCTAATCAATTATGCATACAGGAATGAGCTTTCAAGCAAAAGGTTGAAAACCAAGGCCCACCATGCCCCTGACAAAGGAAAATCCACTACTACCCCTTCCTCACCTTCAAATGACTCTGATAAATCCGTGTCCTCCCACATGCATTTGAGAGATGGTTGTTCTCATGTGATTAGTGAGATTAGGCCTAAAGGCTCCACACAAACTAAGGTAAATTAAGAGAGATCAAAAGGTGACAACAACAACAAGGGAAAGATTGCCTCCTAGACTGGAAAATATGGATTTTGAGTTTTATTTATTAATTGTTGAGAACAATTGACTTCTGAAATTTTGGACAATACACTTTTTTTTGGATATATGGGTAATATATTTTTGGAAATAATTTCAATTATCATGGAGATAAATTGTCAAATATGAATGTGATAATGGGAGTCACAAGGAGGGATGTTTTGTTTGATTAACTAGTTGTGTTATGGTTTTTAAAAGCTAAAGAGAGTCACAAGGGGTCTCACCTACTAGTTATTATTTATTTAAAACCCTTATTATGATTTATTATTTTTCCCCCTTAACTAAAAGTTGGTTGAGTTATTAGTTAAGTTAACTAAGGAAGTAGTTAAACTACTTCAACCAATTCTAACTTGCTTAAAGGAAAATGGAAAGGGAGGAACAAGGGGAGAATAGAAGGAGAAACATACTAAGGTCCGCTCTTTGAGTTTTTGTTGAGATAGTTCAGTTTTCATTCATTCCTTAATTTATTCAAGGCCTAATTATTTTTTATGATAGCAGGGTCTTATTGTAGACAACAAGATTCAGGGCTGAATTACATCATTCAAACATTTGTTTTTCAGAGGTGTTGATTTATCTTTGATAGTCTGTGTAGACTTGTTTGTTTTTGAATTAGTTTTCATCACGGACAAAGGCTATAGTGCAGAGTCGAGTGGGCAACAATCTGTGACAAGCTGATCCAACTTTTCAAGTTCAATTTTTTTGATTTTCTGTCAGAAGTCCTTTTGTATGTTTCATCGGGGATGTCTAAGTTTGACTTTGGTCCAAAATTCCTTAGGAAATTTTGTAAAGAGAATGATTCTTTGATGAATTGGAATGAAATAAAGGATTGCTTTATGTCTCATCTGTTTTGATTATTGACTTGGTGTCTTTACTTCTGTCTCTATATTTATTTCAACATCTGTTATGTTCAAAAAACACATAAATAATGAATTTTTCAGCAAACTTTTATTTATAAAAAAGCAGCCTAAGCACTTGTAATCGATACTTGTGAGTTAGTGTATTAATTTTGATGGCTATAAACATAGGGTGAATTCCCGTCTATTTTTCTTTAGCCAAGCAGAATCTGAAAATGCTTGAGTAAGATCATTTCATATCTTTTCCTCAACACCCGCCACCTCCATTTTTTTTAGAAAGAGATGAATGGGCATTTATGTCTGTGCACATGTATTAATAAACATGAATGCACTTATTAATTAGCACACTTTTGTCACATATATGGATTAAGCACATAGAATACATAATATATGCTAAAACCTTTAGTCATCTGCCTCTACTAGAAACCTCCACTAGAAATGGAGAAGGGAGAAATTTTGTGGGGAGGTTCTACAAAAATATTCATTGCATGGTGTTTCCTTGTAGTGTAATTACCTTCATATATTTTTCTTTTGAATGAAAGTCAACCTCTAGATCTATGAACTTACCAAGCTTACCCCCCAAATATTTCGACACATCTTTATTCCATAACTCCATTGGCAATATGGGCAACTTCACCCAACCTAGCTAAATAAACATTGTTTCCATCCTAGTGTTGAAACCTAGTGTCCATTTCCTTAAATCAAGTAAGAAGGGTCCCCATAACCATGTATGTGCTAGAATTCTTCCACGTCTTCTTCCAAAAAAAACTCAAAGGAGAGTCATCCTTGAATGAGAATGTGGAACTTTGATAGCTACCCTAAAAGTCCTAACCAAGCCTTTTCCATCCATAGAAGCAAAGATCCTTAAGTGACTTGCTTCTCCATAAAAACACCCAATTAAGTCTCTTTCCATAAGGATTGAAATATCCTCCATGCCCACATCCCTTCCCAATACCAAAATTATCTTATCCTTACACACTTTGATACACTTCCTCTTCCTTTAACTCTTCAGATAGCTTAGATTAGGTAGGTTTTTCTTCCTTTCCCTTGCCTACTGATTATACTTGGGATAAGGCTCTAAACCCTTCCCATGGAATGTATCGTTGATCAATTGGTGACACAAGGCTTTGTGCCTTCAATTTCCTAACATTTTGGAATAGTCTTTCCTTCTCGTTTGTTGGAGATAGTAATAGAAACCCCACCTTGAGACATTCAAAATTTACTCCCTCTATGACATCTAATTCTACATTCTTGGGTAGCGATCTAGATTATACCTTCATAACATCATCAACAAAATTCTCGTCCTGCACATGGTTAAGGTTTTGTATCTCTCATGCTTTTGAATCATCCAACAAAAAATTTAATCCTTCTAAAATGCTAACTAAGTCTAAAACCCAAAGCTCTTATTAATTGATTTATTATAAACCCTAAACACTTTCCATATCTCAATCATTTTATCCCTTAAACTCAAAATAGATTTTAGAATTACCTCATCCTTGTACTCAAAATATTTACTTATTCTTCCTTCATGGTATCCTCATCCAAAAAAAAACAAATATATACATATATAAATAATATAGTTATATAATTAAAATATCTTATAAATCAATTTGAACATTAAAAATATAAACCTACTTGTATTAATAAAAAGTAATTGTAATATTTAATACACATACTTATTTTTACATGCTTATACATTGTAATATTTAATAGATATTATTTTCCCAAAAAAGAAAAAGAGCATATCTTCTATTTAAAATAAAGAAGGTACATTCCATAGGCGCATAAGCGCATTACATCCACAGTAACATTAAGCATGTTCCAACAATTATCTTAGATACATAGCAATAAGGGACATCTCCAAAGAGATTTGTAGTTATGAGACTAAAACAATCCTTAAAAAAATATACAAAGAACTTAGACACATATAGTGTCTAACAAAATAGATAATCATAGAATAACACATATAGTGTCTAACAAAATAGATAGTCATAGAATTACAAATTAGAAAAAAGATTTTCTTTATGTAAGACTGGTTCATCAACTCTAAATTGAAGTGCTTAAATTTGTATGATTACAGATTGTTTATCAATTGTGGCGTCAGGACAAACACAAAGGTCGAATTATTGCGGGCGTGGGTTTCCCTCCTGCTTGCAAACCACTTGGGAATTCAACAATTACAGGTTTTGGGGACTCCGGAGTGATAATTGTTTGGCTTAGGAAGGATGGGAAGCTTCAAGCAATCAATATCGAAGGGTGGAAGATTAGAGTTCGAGAGTTGCAGTCAACTTTCCAAAATCTCAGCTTTCATCGTATTTTTAGGGAATCCAATGAGGAGGCGGACAAACTGTCAAAGCGGGCCCTAGACTCTCTGAAAAGTAGACTTACCTTTTTTATTTGGGATGGAGTAACGGAGGGGTCTTTAAATCATTGGAACATATTCTAAGTTATTATGCTTCTCAGCTTTTGTAAGAGACTGGTAGTATTAGTATGGAAAGTGATCAATGTTAAGTATTTGCAGAATTATCAGTTTTTTCTGATATCGAGTGTAGTAGTTACAATAGTTTTCGTTTTTGTCTGATAGGTAAGATTTGAGGTGATCGAAGCATACTATTTTATAGTAGAGCTCTGTTATCCGATAAATCGAGATTTGGAAAAATATGTATCTGCAAAAGGAAAAGAAAAATTATAATATAATTTTTTGAGTAATTTTTTTTCGGAAATAAAAATAAATAAATAAATAAAATAAAAATCTCTAAATTCATTAGAGCAAAATGATTTTAAACATTCTTAGAAAATGCATCGACCAAAAAATTTTGTTCCCAAAAAACATGTGTAAAAGTAAAATTTCAAAAATGAGTAGAAATACCATACAATTGATCGACAATGTAGATAAAACCCAAATTTGTAACTCACACCTTAAACTTCATATAGTCAATGACTAGTCTCCAATCACCAAAAATATGTAAATC
The DNA here is from genome assembly GCA_000966675.3 of Picea glauca. Lineage (NCBI taxonomy): Eukaryota > Viridiplantae > Streptophyta > Pinopsida > Pinales > Pinaceae > Picea > Picea glauca. The sequence continues at coordinate 110,553 of JZKD02S1674991.1, forward strand.
AAATACAACTAAGAGCCTTAAATTCTCCCAAGTTGTTGGCCCCTAACCTATATTGGCTTTCCTTTGAAAATATGCAAATAAAAAAGATGAAGAATAAAACCATCTCCACCTAGGTGGTCCAAACCCATAATATTTAATAGATAGGTACCCATAATATTTAATAGATATACCTACTTGTCCCAGTGTACATATACCTACATATTCATTTGAATTGAATGGTAATTCAATTTCGTTGAAAGACCACATATGGTAGTTTAGTTTATTAATTTAATAGATATACCTACTTGTCCCGTTGTAATTATTTAGTACATATACCTACTTATTCATTTGAATTGAATGGCAAGTCAATTTCGTTGAAAGACCATATATGGTAGTTTAAGTAATTATAAAATTTGCATCGAATTAACAATAATGTTATATTAGTCTTCGGGGGAGTAGTTCAATTGGTAAATGTTGTGAAAATGAAGTTCCAAAGAGGTTTCGAGTTCAACTCCTCCTGACTAATCTAGCATGTAACGCGTGGGGTCGCTATCCACACCTAGAGGTTATAGTGGTAGCAGTTGGATAACACGACCATGTATAACGCGAGTACGTGCCCAACTAGTTGATTCCACCAGCCATAAAAAAAACAATAATGTTATATTATAATATTATAACAAGTCAAGTAGATTAGGAGGAGCAACGAGATTAAAACCTGGTATATATGTTATTTAAAAATAAATACTATTGTTAATTAAGATGGTAATTAATATATACTTTGTATTAGACTAATAAATATTATAATAATAATGATAATCTATTTTTAAGGTTACAACTACACTAGACATCAAATTGGTGTATGCGATCCCCTTGTTTGTGGGATAAGGGACTCCTTCTGCGCAACAATTTGATTTCTAAAGTCGATGGAGGTATACATAGCTACCCCAATCCGAATTTAAAATATTTAAGATATAATGGTATATATCTTATCTTATATAATATTTATTATTTTGTTGTGAGAAATATAATGTTTGTCCCTCAAAATTGGATCTTTTGAGAGTCTACTGCAAAATGATTAAGTAGATGATATTTCAGATTTTATTCTGAGGATGTTTAGCATGTTTATGGTAAAAATATCATCAAATTATTTATCTCTCCTTTCTCTTTTTCTAATGAGTTGCGATGAAAACGATTCTTTAATGTGGTTGTATCTTTACAAAAAAGTTGTCACATTCATATTTATTTTTATACATTATCAATGAATTTTTTTATTGATAAGATGATGAACGAGTAGTTCTGTGATACATCCTCTATATTCTTTTTTTTGGGTTAAACCACTCAATTGAATTGATGTTCTACCTAAGCAATAATTAGCATGAGTATCCCTTGTAATCTTCATTTTGAAATATACTTTTCAGATCATTTTCTCTCTTATTCCACTATGTTCACATCTTCGAGAGCAACTTCCTTCAATGTAAGGGCATGTCTATGCAAATCATTTAACAACAACTCATTGATTTCTTAAGCTTGCATGGGAGAAGAGGACAACAAAGATGTGCAATGGGGATTTGTTAAATTTACTTCGTCCAAACCCATTATTTAATTTCTTCTTATGGGTCCTCTTAGTTAGTGCAAAACCATTGGCCTCAACTTTCATTCTCTTTTCTTTTTCCATTTTCTCCCTTGTTTAATGTTCTTCTCTCCTTTTTCTCCTTAGTTTTAAATTTAGTGAAAAATTGAAGGACCTTACTCTGTATAACAAAGATAGGTTATTTCTTAGGATGTACTAATGGGTTGAAAATTGAAACATATTCAATTTAATCTCAAGACAAAATACCACCAACCATTAGAACCATTCCAAACCTTAGACCTTCACACAATATGACACAATATGAGTCCAAGGCTTGCACATGTACGTGAGGACAATATCATTGGTTTCGCATTGAAACCCTGCATTAATGATGACTCCACAATGCTCCGTCCAATGACATTGAACATAGCACAAGCTCCTTTTTTCCTTGTCATACAAGATCATCTCTTAATTCCTTTCAACATTTCCCTTCGCTTAGAATATTCTAGTTTACTTTGTTTATATTATAAATACTCATCCTAGATGTACACAAACTCATTTCTTACGAAATCTAAAATTCAATGGGAACATATATGGAAATCAATGGCTTTTTGCTTTTAATATGATGAATTTTGTAATGACATATTGTTCAATTTTTTAAGTCAATTATTGTGTAATTAAAAAAAAAATGTTAATAAGTGTTTGGAGAGTGGATGCAAACAATATATAAATGATAATTTTCAATTTTCTATCAAATTGAAAATATGATATCGTTTTTTTTTCTTGGATTTTTTTTTTTATATTCATATGGAATATATATGTCACAGTGCAAAAAGACTTGCATGTGGCCTTTATCAGGCCCGCTACAGTTGTTTATACAAAAAGATCAAAACAACACGTCCATGGCAACCTTTATGTCCGTCCTTCTTCATTTCATTTCATAATAAAATTTCTTTAAACAAAATTTTTCCCTTCTAGATACAAATACATATATTTTCCGAACACAATGCTAGTGCCTCTTAATTTCTCAGAAGCGAAATTCCATTACATTTGATTCCTCCTCGTCGATATATTCATAGGCTCTGAAAGCTCTAGTGGGAAGGAGTAACGCCTCTTTTGACAATTCATTCGCCTTCCCATTTAATTCCCTTAAAACAAGATGAAATGACAACCACTCAAAAGACTGAAAATCCTATTTGATGTCTCTCAGGATGGGAGCCTGTCTGATGTCCTGGACTTCTTTGCTTGGCCCAGTCTATTACCAACTTTGAATCGCTTAGAACCTGTAGCTTCCTTACATCTTTTGTTTTTGTCATTTCAAGAAGAGCATATCTAATAAACATATAATGTGAATGGTTGAAGTATAGCTCAACTCCCACACCGCACTTTGGTGGATGCCCTTTACTAGCTCCATCAAAATAACCCCATGGAATTTCAAAATCGATGGAGGGGAGAATTGGGTTGCATGGGATTTTTCCCTTAGGGTCTACCTTGAATTCTGCTACCTGATTAAGGGTGATAAGAGCTGTAATTTTTGGCTGAAGATACTTGTTCTTGAAAGTGGCGCTATTACGAGCCCACCAAATGTTTGTAATAAATAGGCTCGGGAGACCTGCATAAATCTTTACTGATTTTTCCATGGTCCACTCTTTGAGACTTTCATCCAAGCTCTCCTTGTTCCAGTCAGAATTCGCATCCAAATTTTCCTTGATCAACTTCATCACCTAGGTTGCATAAGGACATAATATACATAAATGAGAAATGGATTCATAGTTTTCTTTACACAAAATTCATCGTTTGGGTCCACACCAACCCCTCTTTGCATAATTATCCCAAGTGAGTAGTTTATTATTCAAGGCCAGCCAAAGGGTTATTTTGCATCTAGTAGGGGCTTTTGACTTCCATAACGAAACCCACCACCATTTTTTCCCCTACAAACATTTCTTCTTGCCAGGCTTTGTATCCCAATTTTGCAGTAAAGAAACCACCTTTTGGGTTCCTAGACCATCAAAGCGTGTCCTCCAAATCATCATCCAAAGAGATGTGGTTTTCACATAGGAGACCAACATAAGACCTCCATTCTTCTGTTAACTCCCCAGAGAGCCCCAGGGACTCTTCACTTCTCCATCCTGATCTTCCTCTGGTCTGTGGATTTCCCTCTCTTGCTTCGTTTAGGCTGGAGATGTTTAACGCCCTTAACTTTTGAAGTAAAGGACCTAAAATGATATAATTTTGTCCAGATCCTAACCAATGGTCCTCCCCTAGGTGTATGCTTCTTCCATTTCCCACTTTCCACACAGTCCAACCTCTCGTCATTTTGAAGGCTTCGACCAAGACCTTCCAAACTATAGACCCTTTGGAGGATTTGGATGGAATCCTGAATTATTCGACAATTGACATATTAGGGAAATATTTCGAATTCATCACTCAAACCCAAAGGAAATTTCCTTGAGTGAGTCTCCATAGATTTCTTCTTTCCAGGGCCCTGGCAAAGGGAAATATGTCCTTTAAAACCCATCCACCAAGTTCTTTGGGCTTGGCGATTGACGACCATTTTCTTAGATGAATGCCTCCTTTATCCTTTTGGCATGCCCAAAGATATTGAAAGTTGAGCTTTCTAATCTTAGAGAGAACCCCTTTTCGAATAGCTACAATGGAATTCCAATAGACTGGAATACTTTCCAGGACTGCCTTGAGGAGGGTTAGTCTACCGCCCCTAGACAAGAGCTTGTTGACCCAGATTGTGATCCTAGCTTCAATTTTCGTGATAAGCCAACCTGAGTCATTTTTTGTGTAACCGTCTGGTTTTAGATAGAAACCAAGGTACTTGAAACCTATATCCAATGGTTTTGTAGGGGCATGAATATAATTGGAAAGGGATTCAATTTCTTTTTCAGTGCATTTGTGAAATATGGAGCAAGATTTTTCCAGATTGATAACCATACTTGTTGCATCACAGAGCAACTCCAAGATCTTTTTGACGGATGAAATATCATTGCGTGATGCTTGTACGCAGCATAAAATATCACCCAAGAAAATATGACATCGTTATACTAAACTCATGTAAATTTGAATTTATGTTCATAAAGTTTAATATTTTAGATCCTTTCAAATTGTCTCTTAATAATTATCAGTTTTTAAAGTAAGAAGATTTTATTAAAATATTAACATAATGTATAGAGTTAATATTTACCTGCTTGCCTTTCCTCACGATGATGGAGACCGACTTGATTGGGATTTGAGTTTCACTCGCTACCATAAATGGAAACTTGCAAACATCCCCTTTGTAACTTCCCTCATCCGTCATTGCCTCTTGCAGGTTTGGTCTCTGCAGATCATGATCCCTTGCGTGTGGAGAGAAGCTTGATAACATGCTGACGTGCAGATACTCGTTCAAATGCATGAACCGAAGGACAGGACGAGAACCCATGTGCCATCATAATTATTGCCAACTTGTCACGAGATCCAATAATTTTTTAATAATTATTATTAATAAATACAACTATTTTCATTTTTTATTTTTTCAACTACTTTTTTATTCAACATTAATGTAATATAACTCATTTTATTTTAATGTAAAAAATGTACAATATAAACGTACTAACTTCTCACTAGCACATTAATGGTTTTACCAATTCCTTACCTACAAAACTAAGAGTGGAGTAATTTAATAAGTGCAGAAATATGCTCTTTTTCCAATTAAATTTTCTCCAAATGTGTGAGGAATCATAATTTTGTAAAATTGAAAAGAATTTATTTTTACCCATTTTAAAAATATTCAAACCACTAAATTTTTGAAAAATAAATAATCAAAACGAAAATGAAAAATTAAAAAACAACTAATCTGAAAAATTGGGTTTATCCACTTAAAACCAAAAATTCAGAAACAACTCACCTAAAAATGGAGATTATCCATTCAAAGTAACTCCTTACGATATTGACCTACTCAAGCAAACCCCTCAATGAAGAAATCGGGTTATATAAATGCTGATGGAAGATTGATTGAAGCAATTGATATATATATATATATATATATATATATAAATGCTCATGGAAGATTGAAGTGGGTAACGTGCTCAGCAAAACAGAAGCGTATATTTTTCCTTTCAGAGGACTAACAGGGAAGTTGGGATTCTTTCGCATATCAACATGGCCCTGGTTGTGAAGGTAAGTAATTTTTCTTCACAGGTTTTTAGTTATTTCCTTTTATGTAAGGATTTCTATCACCGATAAGGTTTGGTAAGGCTTAGTGAGGGTTTAAATTTCGACTTCCAGGTCAAGTACCAGGGCATCCTTCGGCGTTTAACATTACAACTCAGAGAAGAATATGTTCCAGAAATAAATATGGATGCTCTCAAATGCAAAATTCGCGAGCTCTTCAAATTAAACCCTAACGCAGACATGTCCGTCACATACACAGATGAGGATGGTGACGTGGTCACCATGGCAGACGACGTGGACTTCCTAGACGCCGTCCGTCAGGGTTTAAACCCTCTGCGTCTCGACGTTTCGTTGGCCACACAGCCATCGAATTCAGAGAGATCTTCAACTCCAGAGGAACAGAGGAATGAAGGGATGGAACCGTTATTGGAGGCGCTGAGAAAGGTTTCTGATCCCACATATCATTTGAGGGCACTGTCAGAGGTTCCTGTTCTTAACTCTGTGTTCTCATCTCCAGCAGTGGCTGAACTCATGAGGTTGGGGACTGCAAATTTCGGGTCGCTTTTCGAGGCCCAATCGCGTTCAGGGCCGAACAGGGAAACTCCTAATGGGAGCGAGTAACCCCAATTCCTCTGCCAACTATGTTTTTTTATCTATATTGTAATCCTGTTATGTAATTAGGGTTTCATAAAATTTCTCTCTTTCGAAGCTGGGACTTATTTAAAAGATATTCGGAAAGAAATTGTATGGGCTTTGGAAGTTTTGAATTGTGAAAAACTTGGAAGTCATTTTTCTCTCTTCAAAAATTTCATGCCTAGGGTTTTATCTGAAGGAAGAAGGATAAACTTTGTTTAGTATGCTTTTATTCAGGATCTCAGCTTTCTTAAAGTGCACAATATTTTGTATGTATGTATACTGGTTTATGAAGAACAGTTCAAAATGATCATGGTCATATGATATATATCATATTGAATTTACTAAAGATGGAGTTAAGTTGCACGATACTGGTATTGCTACCATCAGGTTTGCGATCCACCTGTGTAAACATGCATGTGATAAATTTTATGGAAGAAATTGTTTCATAGGAACTTCAACAAAATAATGAAATTTTTATCAGTGTTGCTTGGTTATGTCTTAAATTAGTTAGTTATCATAGCGATATCATATTTTATACTAATGTTACTTGGTGATGTAGTAAATTAGTTAGTTATCATCGTGATATCATATTTTATGCTAAAATTATTACTACTTAGCATATTAGGATTTCTGGGTACAGCGTTTATATGCATGCAGTATTCGTAGTCCAATTCAGGATTTGCAAAACATTTTTTGGGAATTTTCTGTAATCAATTATAAGTTAAATCTGTGATATTTATTTAATCTTGATCACTCGAAGGGTTTCTCAGGAGTCAGAAGGGTCTTGATTTATTCACTCTGCAAGTATTATGTTTGTCTCAATTATGTTGGATTTGCAATAGCGGGAGCTTTTGGCGAATTTGGATAAGATGGAAAGGATGGAAAACTCTAGAGAATAAAAATTTTTCTTGTTAATTTTCATACAAATATATTGCCTAGTAAAAATGTGACTTTTGGACTGTTCTGGTACGTATCTGCAGACAAAAAAAATGGAAAGTTTCGAATCCATCCTCTGATCTGTTTTCGACGTTCCAGTCTGTCCAAAAAATGGATCCGCGGTGGATCTGGAGCCAGCACATTAGGAGTGGAGGTAAATCAGTGTAACTGTGAGATGGAGGATAGAAACGCGAGTAGATATTAACAAATTGCTGGAAGGTAGGATAACCTTCATATTCTTTTTTTTAAGAAACTTGGTTGTGTAGTTTAAAGGTTGCTAATTGCAAGGCATTTGTTTAAATGCTAGAAAATCACGGACGATTCGTTTGAGATTCCTCCTACAAGGTGTATATATGGAAAGTAGTGAGACAGTGAAATAGGCTTCTTTTAGAAATGCTTGATGTTGGCTACTACCCATGACCTTTGGAGAAGTTGCCAGCATTGCATTGGCAGGGGATTTTAGCTTGATAGATTATGTAACTCTAATGCGTGTCAATATGTTATGGGATGTCTATGACATTTGCCCCCAATTTCAAGTTGAAAATGTCAGGAATGCTAATCCAGATTTTGTGCTGAAACCCTTTCTTTTTTTCTTGTATGATGGAAATTGGTATGTTCTAAACAGCGCCTTTCACTTGGTTCTCTGTTTACACAGCAAAAAAGGTTGCCATATGTGTAAATGATAGATCTCTGAAGAGATGGGAAACAAGTGTGAATATACAACTCATTTTTCTTTGGTTACAGTGCAACAAAACTTGTGCATGGCATTTACTTTTGTGAATCTAAATTGGGCCGTGCCTTGATCAGTTATTGGTCTTCAGTGCTCAATCTAGCCCTTGCTATTTAAATATCTACTTGTGCCAAGAGTTCATCTGCTATATTTTTTTTTGTGTTGTTTGATGGATGATTATATTTTTTTAGTTTGCTATCCACCTGTATAGGCATGCATGCATATGGCAAGTTTTATGAAAGAAATTGTCTCACCCTATCAACCAAGATGGTGATTTTTTCTTCGCTTGATTAGGCACTTTTGCATTGCATGTTTCGATGTGATTTGATTATGTAGTAAATTCGTTATTTATCACAGTAATATGATGTTTTCTAATAAAATAATTTTGGCAGTTGGCATGGTGGTTTTCTGGTTACAGCTTTTATATGTATTATACTGTAAATATAGTGGTATCCACATGTATTTGTTAGTTTGAGATCCACCTGTATTAACATGCATAAATATAGTGGTATCCACATGTATTTGTTAGTTTGAGATCCACCTGTATTAACATGCATGCATATGATGACCTTTGGAGAGGTTGCTAGCATAGCATTGGTAGGGAATTTAAGCTTCATAGATTATATAACTCAAATGTGTATCAATCATTGTCATCGAATGTTGATTATATTTGTCCCCAGTTTCAAGTCGAAAATGGCAGGAATACTTGTCCAGAACTTGTTGGAATCTTTCCTCGGAAATTGGTATGTGTGCTAAACAACACCATTTGCCAGGTTCTATATTCACTCAGCCAAAAAGGCTTCATCTGCTATATAGATTTTTGTGTTGTTTGATGGATGATTATATTTTTTAGTTTGCGATCCACCTGTGTATAAGCATGCATGCAGATGACAAGTTTTATGAAACAAATTGTCTCAGCCTAGCATAACCAAGATGGTGATTTTTTCTTCGCTTGATTAGGAACTTTTGCATTTCATGTTTCAATGTGACTTGATCATGTAGTAAAGCATAACCAAGATGGTGGTTTTTTCTTTGCTTGATTAGGAACTTTTGCATTTCATGTTTCAATGTGACTTTATCATTGTAGTAAATTGGTTATTTATCACAGTAATCTGATATTTTTTAATAAAATCATTTTGGCAGTTGGCATAGTGGTTTTTCTGGTTACAGCTTTTAAATGTATTTACTATTTATGATAAATATAGTGATATCCGCATGTATTTGTTAGTTTGAGATCCACCTATATTAACATGCATACATATGATGACCTTTGGAGAGGTTGCTAGCATAACAATGGTAGGGAATGTAAGCTTCATAGATTATATAACTCTGTGTCGATCATTGTCATGGGTGTCTATTATATTTGTTCCCAGTTTCAAGTTTTGTCATGGGTTTCTATTATATCTATTCCCAGTTTCAAGTTGAAAATGTCAGGAATACTGATACCGATTTTATGTTGGAATCTTCCCTCTTCTTTTATATGATGAAAATTGGTATGCGCTAAACAACACCATTTGCAAAGTCCTTTATTCACACCAATTTTACATTTATCATTATTGGGAATTTATTGTGGGGTCGGGAATATAATTTATTGACAATATTGGGGAAATTATTGGGAAACTTAAAAAATATAAAAATAATAATGTTTTTTCAATTTTTTAAAAATCTAATGTAACAACAACATCAAACAAACACATTGCTACATAAATATAAAAATATAACTGATATATAAGATCTAAGATGTCAAGTGGTACATCACACATTGATACTGAAATATGATATCTATCCTGAGTTATAAGTCTTGTCAGGATGATACAAAATCACATCAAAAGAAAAATAAATGTTTCTCGTGAGATGAATCATGGCAATGAAAACAACGGATTTCCCCTTGTTTGTTTGATGGAAAATAGTCACAATATCCTCAGAGCTCAGTCCCCTCATTTTTGCAAAATGAAAATGAGAAGACCAAGAATATGATTATAAAGTGATATTGACATAGACAAGGAAATAATTTCCATATAGACAAGGCAATAATTTCCATATTATCTCAATAGTTTCAAAAGCTCAAATTATCGCAATAAAAACAGGGTGATGATATCATTACATCACACTTTGACGATATTATTGCGATAAGTGTAACTAACACTGATTCACACAGCCTAAAAGTATTAATCTGTGTAATAGATAAATCTCTGAATGGATAAGGAAAAAAGTTTGAATAAATAATTGATTATTCTTTGCCTACAGTGCAGCAAACTTGTGCATGACATTTACTTTTGGGAATCTAAATTGGGCTTGGCTTGAGCTTTGATAAGTTTTTGGTAAAAAAATCTCAATCTATCCCTTTCTTTTCTAACCTTCTCATTTGCTAAAATTTTATCTGCTATATTTTTTAATGTTGTCTGATGGCCGACTATATTTGTTAGTTTGATATCCATCTGTATAAACATGCATGCATATATGCTTTTTATGAAATGAATTGTTTCCGTGTCACCCTAGCAACTAAGATGTTGATTTTTTTTTTTCTCACTTAAGTGTACACTCCTGCATTTCATGTTTCAACCTTGCTTGATTATGCAGTAAATTTGATAGTTATCACAGTGATATCATAATCATGACTTTGCATGGTGGTATTTCGACTCACAGCCTTTTATATGTATTATTCATAGTCCATTTTTAATGTGCAAAACATTTCTCTGATACTTATCCAATCAGTTATACATTAAATCCGTGATTTTTATGTAATGTATCTCACACGAAGAATCTCTCAGAAGGGTGTTGATATATTCGCTTGACAAGTGTTCCGTCTGTCTTAGTTATGTTGGAAACCTAATAACGTGGGAAAATCTGTCGCGAATTTGGATGACATTGAGGATGGAAATACTATAGAATCGAATTTCCTCATATTTTATTTTCACATATATTTATTTTCACACATATATTGCCTGGTAAAAATGTGAACTTGGGATTGTTCTGTTATGGATCCACAGACAAAAGTAGATCTGTTGACAGATTTATTTAGATCTGTTTTTGGCCTGCAGATCTGTACCAAAAAACACATCTCTTTTCTCGGATGTGTGGATCTATTTTTGGCATGCATCTGTATCGAAAATTGGATTCAAGGCAGAACAGTACTGGTACTTTAGGGTGAAGGAAAATCACTGCATTTATGAGATGGAGGCTAGAAATGAAAGTAGATATTGACACAGCCGAAGGAAAGATAGCCTTCATACTCTGCAAGGATTCACCCTTTTAGAGAGGAGGTGGTGTGTAGTTTTAATATTGAGAAATAGTTTTTTTTTTTTGTAAATAAAATAAAATATATTACCTTAAAAGCATCATGTCAGTACAATGTTAATAGTTTGCCACATGTTCTGCCATAGCAGGGAAACCAGAACAGGTGGCTTGTAGAAAAACCTAGAAAACATAACTGAAACTAGAAAATATGACGTGACAAGTGTCGTGCTTCAGAAATATGACGTGTCTAGTATCATGCACCAGAAAACGTGTCTCATGCCAGAAAACATAACATGGCTGTTGCCATACACCAGAGAATTTAGCAAAACTAAAAATATCTGACGCTGGTTCCTGATATGCAAAAAGAGAGAAAAGCTAGAGGTTTGGCGAACCTGGGCGTCCATCATTGCTGTAGGTGAAGATGAACTTTTGCCCGCAACTTGGACAACGCATTTTATCCGGTGCACCTGAGAGTGAGTCGAACAAGAGGTCCATGTGTCCGCTGAATATGCTCTGATTGTGAATTTGGTCCTCCAGGTTTCGCCACATATCAAAGATCAACTGAAGGTGGTCATTCGAAAATGGTGTGGATTGAGTAGAGGTTGCTCAATTTTTCCAACTGTATCCTCATGAGGCGCTGTGTCTGCATCAGAAGTTGTTGGTGGAATTTCTTCCATGGCTAGTCCAACGGTGGTGTTTCGGGCTATTCAATCTGTCAGCCAACTGGGGGGAATTTCTTCCTCAACCACGCAACCACCTTGCTCCATAGGGTGGGCCTGGGGATTGGTGATGATGCAAGGCTCTGGCAGAGCTTTCAAAGGTTGCATCTCGAGAGGAGGAATTTCTTCATCCACAGGGAAGCTTCTAGGATCCAGCATGGTATTGGAGAGCGGTGGAGGCGAGTGCGGAGCATTAAGGAAAGGCGAAGGAAAATCAAGCCAATTCTGGCCAATGCCAGGAGCGCTGGTGGTTGGAAGAGAGGGCTGCGAGCCATTAGGGCGGTTGCGTCGAGCAATTATGGCCCTCTTTTGGGTTTACCATGCCCTCTGGACATGATGGAAGAATTGCAGCAGACGATGGGGCAGGGAGGCCAATTAGACTTCCGGTCCAGAGAAAAACAGGTTAGAGGTACAACGCTGGTGAGATGAAAACTGAAGAGGGTAACTAGCAGAGGGATGGAAGCCATTGGACGAAGGTGAGAATGCCCGTAGCATGAAGGCTTGGAATACTAGAAGAACAAGAGAGCCAACAGAAAGAGTGCTCGATGACTCTTACTTTCATAGAGGCTGGTGACGTGATTGTGAGGAGCACCATGAAAGCGGAGGGGACACCAACCCGATGCCTCGTACTTGCTCCAGTACTCCAGCTCTGGTTCGCGTGGGGAGCCATTAAATTCCTTGTGGTGTAGTAGCGCACTACCATAACTGCAGTTCGAGAGCCCGTCATTCGAAAGGGTTAGATATGGGGCTGGCGGTTGGAACTTGGGGGTAATAACTCCCCTTGCTGCATGCGCGCCATCTTTCTTCAGCTGGCCAACTATCACCCCATCCGGGGAAATATTGAGAAATAGTTATATGCTACATCAATGCGCATTTGTGGTAAAAAACATTTGTTGCATCCCTTCCGAAATCATTAGTACAATTTACATTTGAACTTGTGCATGTGTCAATGGTTGTATGTATTTGGGCGTTGTCTAACTGTTTTATGTTTTTGTCTTTTTCGTCGAAATCTGGCGTCATAGATTTGCAAGAAATCACAATTTTCTGTTGTTTAAATTGCATTTTTGAATGTAAAAATTGATTCCGTGTGTTGAAAAATCCCTGGGGCAGTCGGATTACACAGAATTAATCAGATTACCACTCAAATCTGCAGATGCAGCAATTTCTAGCCGGATTTTGGGCAAATATCCCCAGAAAAGGCCAAAACTACGGCATGTATTTGTATTGCTTCATTGCATGTGCTAATGTTGTTTGTGTGTTTATTTTTGAAACTTGGTTCTCTGTTTCAAACATTGCAAAGAGAAGGCATTTATTTAATTTCTCAAAAAACATGGCTATTGTTGTTTTAGATTCCCCTTACAATGTTTATAATATGGAAAATTGTGTGATAGTGGAATAGGCTTCTTTTAAACGTGCTTGATGTTGGTTCCCACTATGACTTTTGGAGAGATCGCTAACATTCCTTATAGATGATCTAAATAGAACGTGTCATCATTGTCATGAGATTTCTATTATATTTCTATATTGAATGTATCAATCATTGTTATGACATTTCTATTATATTTCTTCAGTTTCAAGTTGAAAGTGTTAGGAATGTTGGTCCAGATTTTATGCTCGAATATTTTTTCTTTTCAGGTATGATGGTAGTTGGTATGTTCAAAATAGTGGTTCAGGCAAAAAGGTTGCCATCTGTGTAATAGAAGATCTTTGAGATGGGAAAACAAGTGTGAATGGACAACTGATTTATCCCTGCTTTAGTAGGGAAAACTTGTGCATGACATTTACTTTTGGGAACCTGAATTGGGTGCGAGCCTTGATAGTTAGTTGTGTTAAGTGCTCAGTCTATCGCTTGTTTTTTAACCTTCCACGTTTTTCCAAGGGTTTGTCTGCAAAATATTTCTTTGGATTGTTCTACTCTCAATTATACATTGAACCTGTGATTCTTATTTAATGTAACTCACTCAAAGAATCTCTCAAAAAGGTGTTGATTTATTAGCTGTACAAGTGTTATGGCTGTCTCAGTTATGTTGGAGGCCTAATAACTTGGGAATTTGTGGCGAATTTGGATGGACAGAAAGGATGGGAACACAATAGAATCAAATTTCCTCCGATCAATTTTCATTCAGATATATTGCCCGGTAAAAATATGAATTTGGGATTGCTCTGTTATGGATCCACTCACCCAAAATGAATCTGATGCCAGAGTTCTTTAGATCTGTTTTTGGCACGTTGCATCCATTCTCAGATATGTGTAAATCTGTTTTTGGTATGCAGATCTGTACAAAAAATTGGATTCAGGGGACATCCGGTACCAGCACTTTAAGGGTGGAGGCAAAGCAGTGCATCTATGAGATAGAAGCAAAGTAGATATTGACACATCGCTGAAGGTAAGATAGCGTTCATATTCTGGAAGGATTCGTTCTTTTGGAGATGAGGTGGTGTGTAGTTTTAATATTGAGAAATAGTTTCACTGCACATTTGTGGTAAAGAACATGTTTTGCATCTTACCAGGTCATTAGTACAATTTATGTTTAAACTTCTGCATGTGTCAATGTTTGTATGTATTAGAATTAGCCCCATTACCCAGAGGATTGATATGTTTATTTTTGAAACTTCATTCTTTGTTTCAAAGATTGCTAAGATAAGGAATTTTTTTATTTGTTCCCAAAATGTAGCAATTGTTGTTTTAGGTTCCTCTTAGAAGGTTTACATGTGGAAAATAGTGTGATAGTGGAATGGGTTTTTTTGGGGCATGCTTGATATTGGTTCCCACCATGACTTTTGGAGAGGTCGCTAATTTTGCATTGGTAAGGAATTCAAGTTTGATAGATTATTTAATTTAAATGCACATTAATCATAGTAGCCCGGGCATATCCTAAATCTTAAAATAAATGGACAAAAATCAATTGAATCATTGTTGTTTCTCATGTCAAAAGCTGCTAAAATGAAAAATCAATTGAATTTATCAATCATGCTATTTTTTTTTTAAGGTAATATGAATTAAGAGCATTGACCCCTCTTGATAATATAGATTGATAATTTAGAATGATTAAGTGAATAAACATGGATCTTTTTGCACATGGATCTTTTTACACCATACTAAAATATTGAACAACTTTCATTCATCCCTTAAATGTTTATAGCTAGCTAACACTATTTCTATTGATTGATATAGCTATTCAGGGTTATAAACAACATCAAACTCCAAATATAAAATAATTTGAAAACTTGATGTTAGTTGAAACAACCTAGTGTATCACTGATTCGAAATGGATCATTACATAATTTGTCATCTATCTTGGTACTATCTAGGAGAAAAAAATGAAAGAATTGGTTTGCAGGGCCCATTTTAGGGGTAGGTTTTAGTTTGATGATTTGGGGTTTGGACAATTCCAAAGCTAGCTTGAGGCATCAAACAACACTTTTTGGGGTAAAAAATTTGTAAGCTTAACTTCATTGCTTCAATGTTGTTATACACAATGTAAGCTTTTGATGATGCAAAAATCACCTCAATCGGAGTCCATATACAGAATTTATGCCTCCTGCAAGTTGACCTACCCTGTTAACCACCATGATACCAAGTGGATGCCATGTCAACCTCCATTACTCACACATGTTGGGCTAGTCATTTGTAAACTTTTAGGAAGATTCTTGATGATTAAAAACCCTATCACTAATTGAGGGTTGATGCATGTAAAAACCCTAACCCTAACCCTAAATGGCTATTAGGCTATGTTAAACACTTGGTCACTAGGAAGATATGGGGTTTCATTATTTCATTATTGTTATGGTTCCATAGTTGAATAGAGCATCTTAGAGTGGAATATTGAAGCATAATAGAGGAGATATAAGAATCTATAATAGTCATTTAGGCCATAGTGTCCATGGAAACTCCATAGTGAGTTCCCATTTCTTTGTGTTTGCATTTCATCACCGAGGAAAAGAGACTAGAGCATAGGCTTCACCTTCTATTTGGGTTTCCCAAGTCACATCTTGTGTTCATTCATGTGGATGGTGTGTTCATTTGCTTGTTTCTTTAATTTCAATTTAAGTTATTTCCATAGTTTTGAGCACTACACTAGTAATAATAAATTTGAGATCTAAGGTAATAAATTGCATAATAAAATATTTTAAAATATTGTAAAATCTATTATGACAAACTATTCTAGTGGAATATCTAAGATAATTTATAGATCATATTGGTATCATAGCAATTTTCTTTGGGTTTTTTGTGGAAAATTGTAGGATCTAGGAATTGGCTTAAGAAGGAAGTCTCATAACCCTACCCATGGAAGATGAGTCTAATTGTAAAAACCCTTGGGAAGTGGCACATGAGAGATTTTTTAAGCTGGAAGAAAAAGTTGTTGATATCTCTTGCAACATGGCCCTCATGATTTCTAGTGAACAAGTTTGGACCTTTTGGGATGTTGGTGGCTTTAACTCAGAAGTTGGATCAAACAAGAAATCAAAAGATAACAACGAAGTAGAAAATGAGTCAAAAAAAGAGCTAGACAAAGCGAAACCACGTTCTAATTGTTGGTGTTCATATGATTCTTAGCTCTTGTGTAAGGTAGCTAGAGAGGTAGTAGGGGGGCCCAGAGGGCCCATAGTGATAATAGCGGAGGTCATTCAATGTAAGGTGGACTAGGTCCACTATATTATTAAATAAG
>JZKD02S1674991.1:133391-153266 GCA_000966675.3 Picea glauca
CATACACCAAGTTGAGGAGATTGAAATGTGTGGACTTGTACACACAAGGTCAATGTGGATGGTGGAGAGACACTTGAAATCATTGAAGGCTTTGGTTAGACAAAGAGCATGTCCTGAGGGTTCTATGCTGGAGGGATATATGGTATATCAATCCATGGTGTATATTAGTCAATATCTTCCTAAATTAGCAGTGCCAATTATGCATGCAGTGGATCGCATTTGGGATGTGAACTCCATCAAAACATTTGAAGGGGAGCACCTGCTGGGGAAAGGTAGAATGAAAAAAGTGAGAGGTAATTAAATTTTGGATATTTATAATACATATAACTTTTCGTTTTTTGTGTAATATATGATTATATTCATTTATTATTTATTGTTTCATCAATTATTAATATTTACCATGGTTTAAACTAATTTTTAATATTGGTGAATTATGATTTTTTGATTCATTTGCTCAAAATTGGGATGCCATACATTTATACATTGCAAACAATCTTGTTTGGTTGAAGGTATCGATTGAAATATGTAAACAACATCATGGCGGAAACAACAACAAGGTTACAAATGCATGATTGTGATGAGGAAAGAAATGCTATTCAACATGTCAACAGATTTCCGATCATTAAAACAACGCTGTTTGAAAGATGACATGATCGCTATGTTTTACCAAGCCAATGTGAAGATGTCTTTTAGTCAAATGTTCCAGGTGAGAGGGATTGGTCATTTGTTATTAGATATGATCCAAGAGGAAGGCCAGCAAAGTATATTGTATAGGAAGATGATATTGAAGAAGAAGATGATGCGCCAGAGACAGAGCAAGAGGATTGGTCAACAGACGGAGAAGACATGGAAGATGAACCAGGCGTAGGAGACAATGTAGTTCTTGATGATGTAGTCGATGAAGATATGCTCGAAAATGACAATGATGAGGATGATGGTGTCGCTAATTATTTCAACACCGTTTCTGAACCGGATGATGATATAGATGTTGAGTTTGATGAAGAAGAAGATACATATGAAGGATGATACAAATGTTGAGTTGGACGAGGTATGTAACTATAGATTTTAATTTGTATGAAACATTCTCTCTAAATAATTTACTTATGTGGGTTAATTACATGTTTTTAAGTTTTATGCCATTTTTTATATCCTAATAATTAATTTTTGTTTTGGTAGTTTCTATGCATGATTACTATGTTTGTTTTGTTTATTTTCTATTTTATAGATTGAGTATTGGGGAATTGAGAGTGATGTGGGTTAAACACATGATTGAAATACCTTCATTAAGGTAATAATTTTGGTATACATATTTATATATTGGCTGTATACATTTTTTTAGATTTTCATTTTTTTTTTGTCTACTTTGGAAACAAATAACGATTCATTTTTATTGTTACAGTATGTTCTACCTCTATCTCTCCCAAACGAATATGACAAGAACGTCAAACAAGTTATATATGATATTGAAAAATACATGAGGTAAGTAGTTGTGATTTATATGCAAAATGTTTTTTCAATTTGTTGTTGTACTTAATGACATGTTTTACTTGAAATGTAATATATATTATGTTTTGTTGAAACATGTTATTTTCTTGTGTCATGATCTGTAGATGGTTGTCATTGAAATAAATCCATCAAGATGATATAAAGTATTAGAAGAGAGAAATTTCTTGGCTAATGTGTGAAATGCAAAAGTTTCCACCGCCAACATTTTCAATGCACAAGAACACTACCTCATACACCAAGTTGAGAAGATTGAAATGTGTGGACCTGTACACACAAGGTCAATGTGGATGGTGGAGAGACACTTGAAATCATTGAAGGCTTTGGTTAGACAAAAAAAACGTCCCGAGGGTTCTATGGTGGAGGGATATATGGTATATCAATCCATGGTGTATATTAGTCAATATCTTCCTAAATTAGCAGCGCCAACTATGCATGCAGTGGATCACATTTGGGATGTGAACTCCATCAAAAAATTTGAAGGGGAACACCTGTTGGGGAAATGTAGAATGAAGAAAGTGAGAGTTAATTAAATTTTGGAGATTTATAATACATATAACTTTTCATTTTTTGTGTAATATATGATCATATTCATTTATTGTTTATTGTTTCATCAATAATTAATATTTACAGTGGTTTAAACTAATTTTTAATATTGGTGAATTTTGATTTTTTGATTCAGTTGCTCAAGATTGGGATGCCCTAAATTTATACATTGCAAACAATCTTAATTGGATGAAGGTATGGATTGAAAGATGTAAACAACATCATGGAGGTAGGTTGTCATGGAAATAATTTTTTGAATTGTTTAGAGAAGCTCATCATAATGGAGATGCCAATGCTACGTAGAGGGAAATTGATTTAACATATGGTTTGAAAGATGGACATGCAAACAAATTCACCCATTTTATTCAGTTAATTTATATTATATTAATGTGACTGGAGGTGTGTTTTTTCCAGATACTTTCCAAGTTACATAAACATGTTTATTAATTGATAATGCATCTTTTACATCTGGCATATTGCAGTTGAAACACCACAAGGCTATGTGGTGCAATGGCCATAAATTTCACATCAAAAAGTTGGATGAAGTCAGTAAAACTTCTAGTAGTGGGATAACTACCATATTCCAGGTCAATAAGTTTTCCTCTAGGAGTGACAAACATCCCCTAGAATATGAAAATATATATTATGGGTATTTGGAAGATATACTTGAGTGTGAATTTAATTTCTTCAAAATAGTTATGTTCGACGTCAAATGGTATAGGTTACGAATGCATAAACATGATGAGGAAAGAACTTCTATTCAACATGCCAACAAATTTCCGATGATTAAAACAACGATGTTTGAAAGAGGACATGATCATTATGTTTTTCCAAGCCAATGTGAATAGGTCTTTTACTCAAAGGTTTCAGGTGAGAGGGATTGGTCATTTGTTGTTAGATATGATCCAAGAGGAAGGCTAGTAAAGTATATTGTAGAGGAAGAAAATGATATTGAAGAAGAAGATGATGCGCCAGAGACATAGCAGGAATATTGGTCGACAGACGAAGAAGATAAAGAATATGAACTAGGCATAGGAAACAATGCAGTTCTTGATGATGATGAAGATATGCTCGAAAATGACATTGATGACGGTGATCATATCATCAATCCTTTCAACACCATTTCTGAACCAGATGATGATACATATGTCGAGTTTGATGAAGAAGAAAATACAAAGGAAGGATGATATAGATGTTGAGTTGGATGAGTCATGTAACTATATATTTTAATTTGTATGAAACATTCTCTCTAAATAATTTACTTATGTGGGTTAATTACATGTTTTTAAGTTTTATGCCATTTTTTATATTGTATTAATTAACTTTTGTTTTGGTAGTTTCTATGCATGATTGCTATGTTGATTTTATTTATTTTCTATTTTATAAATTGAGTATTGGGGAATTGAGAGTGATGTGGGTTAAACACTTGATTGTCATACCTTCATTAAGGTACTAATTTTGGTATACATATTTATATATTGTCCGTATACATTTTTTAAGATATTTTTTTGTCTACTTTGGAAACAAATAGCGATTCATTTTTATTATTATAGTATGTTCTACCTCTATCTCTCCCAAATGAATTTGACAAGAACGTCAAATAAGTTATATATGATCTTGGAAAATACATGAGGTATGTAGCTGTGATTTATATGCAAAATATTTTTTCAATTTGTTGTTGTACTTAATGACATATGTTTTACTTGAAATGTAATATATATTATGTTTTGTTGAAACGTGTTATTTTCTTGCGTCATGATATGTAGATGGTTGTCATTGAAAGAAATCCATCAAGATGATATAAAGTATTGGAAGAGAGAAATTCCTTGGCTAATGTGTGAAATGCAAAAGTTTCTACCTCCAACATTTTTCAATGCACAAGAACACTACCTCATACACCAAGTTGAGGAGACTGAAATGTGTGGACCTATACACACAAGGTCAATTTGGATGGTGGATAGGCATTTGAAATCATTGAAGTCTTTTGTTAGACAAAGAGCATGTGCTGAGGGTTCTATGGTGGAGGGATATATGGTATATCAATTCAGGGTGTATATTTGTCAATATATTCCTAAATTAGTAGCGCCAACTATGCATGTAGTGGATCGAATTTGGGATGTGAAGTCCATCAAAAAATTTGAAGGGGAACAACTGTTGGGGAAAGGTCGAATGAAGAAAGTGAGAGATACTAAATTGTGGAGATTTATAATACATATAACTTTTCGTTTTTTGTGTAATATATGATCATATTCATTTATTGTTTATTGTTTCATCAATAATTAATATTTACCATGGTTTTAACTAATTTTTAATATTGGTGAATTGTGATTTTTTGATTCAATTGCTCAAGATTGAGATGCCCTATATTTATACATAGCAAACAATCTTGATTGGATGAAGGTATGGATTGAAAGATGTAAACAAGATCATGTCAGTGGGCTGTCATGGCAACAATTTTCTGAATTGGTTAGGGAAGCTTGTCGTAATGGAGATGTGTCGGCAACCACCAATTTTGTTGAATTTTATCACAGTCGAAGTCACCAAAAAGAGATTATATCTTTTTGTAGCTGCCACCACCTTTCATTTATAAACGCTTATGTTTCTGAGCTTCGAGGCAATGATTGGGTTAAACTTATCTTATTGAGTTTTTCATTTGAATTTTCATTTGTTTATTTTTTAAATTCATGACTGTAAGAATGAATTTAAATAAAAACTTGGTTTGGGATTTATATCTTCTACCTAAGAAATTTCACTTTGAAGGCACCCATATATTGCTAATTTTCAAGTTTTATGAACTTATTGGTTGATTCTCTATCACAATTTTTATATATTATGGGTATCGTGACTTAATTGGCTCTATGGTTGATTATTTGTTTTAATTTGTGAAATGTTCGAGTGCACAAACATTGGATTAACTTTCGATATGGGTTTCATAATCTCAACAGTCATATCAGTACTCATGTCGCTTGGTACAGGCATGCTGTACCCACGATTTCCCCTCACCTTGCTGTCCTGTGCATTAATGAAACCATTCATTATTCAAATTGGTGTTTGATATTGTTGGAGGGTTTGGTATTCATCATGGGTAATGGCTCTTAGTTCTACGATCCCTCTAGTTTTTCATTTTCACCAACTTATTTTATCAAGTTATGGCAGTCTCCAAACTTCCTAGTTTTCATGCCATTACAGTTTGCACAGACCTTTCTCTGCTACTCATCTACTGGAAGCCAAAACCTACCTCCCGTGATGTCTAATGTGTCTATTTGACAGTGACCATGGCTCCTGTGGTTCGAATTGAACCAAATGAATATGAGTTTTTTTTTTTTAAAACCCGTAATTGCATACCTGAGACATGTTTTTGCGGGAGGGTTTATGAGAAAACGGTTACGAATTTGGCCAAACCATTTAAATCCCATTTCGGAAATGGGGTCATTTACTTTCCATGCGGGCAGTTTCTTCAGAAACTACACAGTTTCAGAGATACATCTCGTTCTTTGGAGGGAAAAATCTCAAAATTTCTTTTGCGGTTGAGGTAAGTGTTTTTATTTATTTATATTTTTGCTCAAAGATTCAAGTCTGTTATTGGTTTTGCTGGGTTCCAAGTTAAATATGCCCTTCTTTTTGCTGAAGAGCCTATATAAAATGTCAAAAATCTATAAGAGACATAGCATGAAATCTCTATCGAGCCTTTTTCATCATTGGCTTATAAAAATCCTGGTGCTTTCTCACCTGTCACAAATCGGGGACACTTGGGAGAGTTTCCTGCCGAAATGGTTTTTCCTAGGCCGACAATACAATGAACCTGCCTTTAAATTATAAACCCTAGTTTTGTTGGTCCTGTGACTGAAAGTCAGGGTTTCAATTCATCTAATGGCTGTGAAATTAATGAACATATATCTATTGCTTTGAAAACCCTCGTGGCTAAGGAATCACGATGTATGTTTTCGCTCAGAAAATCGTTGGAATAGGTAGTGGGCGAATTAAAAGGAAAATTTTCCCCTGTGTTTGTGAATGAACCTAATCAGAACCACAATGATAAACCTACAATGAAGAATATTCGTAAGGGTAAGAAAAAGAAAATATCAAATTTGAATTCCATGAATAAGAGATCCGGTAATATAATCATCGAAGATACAACCAGCTACAAAGCCATCATAAATTCAGAACTTTTTGATCCTTCATTTGCTAATTTCTAAATGGTAAAAATGATTTTGTTTGATTTTATTTCATTCTGTTATGAAAATTCAAGATAGGAAGATTTAGTTTTGATCTTATTTGTTAATATAAGACTAGCTAGTCTATTTCTGAATATTAGTTAGCATTATTTTCTGAATATCAATTTCATTTTTTCTATCTACAGGAAAATGATGATTATGGTGCTACTTACATGGAGAAACTATCTTGGATCATCTGCTTTATAGATATGTAGTTGCCTTCTTTTATTTTCATAAAACTTTGTAATAAATTTTGTTAAATCAATTCCTATAGGAATAGTTTCCTATTATACTATTTTTGAAAAACAAATCTATTTTTTGGGGATTGTACTCTATCTTGCAAGATAAGAGTATGATAATCCTAAGCTAGTTTAAATATTGGTCACTCTTAGTAGTGAAGACATCTTTGGCTGGGACACATTATGGACATATGATTTTGAAGACTGATATGGAGAAGCTATTCACTACTTGGCTTTAGACCTGCGTGATGCTTACCCATTATGTTTTTGCCTCTATCTTATGAAATGTTATTACGTTTGATGCAGCTTTAGTCTGGTTATCGTATGATATTTCATATTATTCAATACTTTAATTATGTTTGTAATTTGCTGTTCCATATTACATCCGTGATCAATCTTTCATTTAAATATTGTTGATTTATGCTGGATATTGGATGATGGATTATATGAATGATTTGTATTGAGTTTCCTTATTATAAGTGTTCATTATTATAAGATCACTATATCTGTATATTTATCAATCTGCTGTTATATCCTTGTTCCAAAACACCTTTGAGTCTGTTCTGGGAGTATTAGCACTGTCTTGTTACAAGTTTCGCTCATAAGCAGGACAACCCAGAGCTTGAATTGCATAGGAAGATAAATTCATTTTAGTTGATTAATTACAGGCTAGTTTACTTTTTTTTTCTAGTTAGATTATTTATCAATGAAATAAGAACAACTTGAATTAGCTTTCATTGTTTATCTATTCTTATTTCAATTATATTCGATTAACATTATTTAGTTTTTAGATTTTAAATATTAAACAGAAAACAAAAAAATGTATGTGCTTTCTTTATCTCTTTTATAAACACTTTCAAAAACATCTATTTTGCAAGATATCCCGTCAATCTTGCAAGTTGTATATAGACTATTCATAATCATATGCACATATCCATGTTTCTATTTTGACATTTGTAAATGATTAAACTTATTCTCTTAGTATCATATATTTATAGATTAGTTTCATTTCTTTTATTATTTTTAGGACTTTAGTTTGCCAACATAGCCATTAAACCCGTCGGGTCATTTCATTTCAAACGGCTTGAGTTATTTAGACAACCCTGGTCCAGATTTGACCTTCCAGTTGACGGTGTGTCACTTACGCCCGTCAATAAGATGCCGATGTTACACATAGGTAAATTGATTTAGCATATGGTTTTAAAGATGGACATGCAAGCAAATTCACCCGTTTTATTCAGTTAATTTATATTATATTAATGTGACTGGAGGTGTATTTTTTTTTCAGATATTTTCCAAGTTATATAAATATGTTTATTAATTGACAATGCATATTTTACATGTCTGGCATATTGTAGTTGAAACACCACAAGGCTATGTGGTGCAATGGTTGTAAATTTCACATCAAACAATTGGATGAAACCATAAAAAATTCTGATAGTGGGATAGCTGTAGTATTCGAGGTAAATATTTTTTCTTCTTGGATTGACAAACATCCACAAGAATCTGAAAATATATATTATGGGTATTTGGATGATATACTTGAGTGTGAATTTAATTCCTTCAAAGTAGTTCTGTTCGACGTCAAATGATATAGGTTACAAATGCATGAATGTGATGAGGAAATAACTGTTATTCAACATGCCAACAAATTTCCGATGATTAAACCAATGATGTTTGTAAGAGGACATGATCACTATGTTTTTCCAATCCAATGTGAACATGTCTTTTACTTAAAGGTTCTAGGTGAGAGGAATTGGTCATTTGTTGTTGGATATGATCCAAGAGGAAGGTCGGTAAAGTATATTGTAGAGGAAGAAGATGATATTGAAGAAGAAGATGATGCACTAGAGACATAGCAGGAAGATTGGTTGACGGACGGAGAAGACAGATAAGATGAACTAGGAATAGGAGACAATGTAGTTCTTGATGATGATGTCAATGAAGATATGCTCGAAAATGACATTGATGACGATGATGATATCGTCAATTCTTTCAAAACTGTTTCTGAACCAGATGATGATAGAAATGTCGAGTTTGATGAAGAAAAAGATACAAAGGAAGGATGCTACAAATTTGAGTTGGATGAGGTATGTAACTATATATTTTAATTTATATGAAACATTCTTTCTAAATAATTTACTTTTGTGGGTTAATTACATGTTTTTAAGTTTTATGCTAATTTATATATCGTATTAATTAATTTTTGTTTTGATAGTTTATATGTATGGTTACTATGTTGGTTTTGTTTATTTTCTATTTTATAGATTGATTATTTGGGAGTTGAGAGTGATGTGGGTTAATCACATGATTGACATA
The DNA here is from genome assembly GCA_000966675.3 of Picea glauca. Taxonomy (NCBI): domain Eukaryota; kingdom Viridiplantae; phylum Streptophyta; class Pinopsida; order Pinales; family Pinaceae; genus Picea; species Picea glauca. Next base: position 142,213 of record JZKD02S1674991.1, read on the forward strand.
CCTTCATTAAGGTAATAATTTTGGTATACATATTTATATATTGGCTATATACATTTTTTAATATTTTTATTTTTTTCGTCTACTTTGAAAACAAATAGCGATTCATTTTTATTGTTACAAAATGTTCTACCTCTATCTCTACCAAACGAATTTGAAAAGAACGTCAAACAAGTTATATATGATATTGGAAAATACATGAGGTAAGTAGCTGTGATTTATATGTAAGATGTTTTTTCAATTTGTTGTTGTACTTAATGACATATGTTTTACTTGAAATGTAGTATATATTATGTTTTGTTGAAACATGTTATTTTATGGCGTCATGATCTGCAAATGGTTTTCATTGAAATAAATCCATCAAGATGATATAAAGTATTGGAAGAGAGAAATTCCTTGAAAAATGTGTGAAATGCAAAATTTTCTACCTCCAACATTTTTCAATGCACAAGAACACTACCTCATACACCAACTTGAGGAGATTGAAATGTGTGGACCTGTACACACAAGGTCAATGTGGATGGTGGAAAGGCACTTGAAATCATTGAAGGCTTTGGTTAGACAAAGATCACGTCTCGATGGTTCTATGGTGGAGGGATATATGGTATATAAATCCATGGTGTATATTAGTCAATATCTTCCTAAATTAGCAGCACCAACTATGCATGCAATGGATCGTATTTGGGATGTGAACTCCATCAAATTTTTTGAAGGGGAGTACATGTCAGGGAAAGGTAGAATGAAGAAAGTGAGAGGTAATTAAATTATGGAGATTTATAATACATATGACTTTTCGTTTTTTGTGTAATATATGATCATATTCATTTATTATTTATTGTTTCATCAATTATTAATATTTACCATGGTTTTAACTAATTTTTAATATTGGTGAATTATGATTTTTTGATTCATCTGCTCAACATTGGGATGCCCTACATTTATACATTGCAAACAATCTTGATTGGATGAAGGCATGGATTGAAATATGTAAAAAACATCATGGTGGTAGGTTATCATGGCAACAATTGTTTGAATTAGTTAGAGAAGCTTGTCGTAATGGAGATGCCAATGTTACGCAAAGGGAAATTGATTTAGCATATGGTTTGAAGATGGACATGCAAGTAAATTCACCCATTTTATTCAGTTAATTTATATTATATTAATGTGAATGGAGGTGTGTTTTTTTTAGATACTTTTCAAGTTATATAAATATGTTTATTAATTGAAATTGCACATTTTACATGTCTGGCATATTACAGTTGAAACACCACAAGGCTATGTGGTGCAATGACCATAAATTTCACATCAAACAGTTGGATGAAACCAAGATAAAAATTTTGATAGTGGGATAGCTGTAGTATTCCAGGTCACTAACTTTTCCTCTAGGAGTGAAAAACATCCCAGAGAATATGAAAATATATATGATGGGTATTTGGATGATATAATTGAGTGTGAATTTAATTCCTTCAAAATAGTTCCGTTCGACGTCAAATGGTATAGGTTACAAATGCATGAACGTGATGAGGAAATAACTGTTATTCATTATGCCAACAAATTTCTGATGATTAAAACAATGATGTTTGAAAGAGGACATGATCGCTATGTTTTTCTAAGCCAATGTGAACATGTATTTTACTCAAAGGTTCTAGGAGAGAGGGATTGGTCATTTGTTGTTAGATATGATCCAAGATGAAGGCTAGTAAAGTATATTGTAGAGGAAGAAGATGATGAAGATTGGTCGATAGACGGAGATGACGGGGAATATTAACTATGCATAAGAGACAATGCGGTGCTTGATGATGATGTTGATGAAGATATGCTTGAAAATGACATTGATGACAACAATGATATCATCAATCCTTTCAACACCGTTTCTGAACCATATGATGATACAAATTTCGAGTTTGATGAATAAAAAGATACATAGGAAGGATGATACAAATGTTGAGTTGGATGAGGTATGTAACTATATATTTTAATTTGTATGAAAAATTCTCTCTAAATAATTTACTTATGTGTTTTAGTTACATATTTTTAAGTTTTATGCCATTTTTTATATCGTATTAATTAATTTTTGTTTTGGTATTTTCTGTGCATGATTACTATGTTGCTTTTGTTTATTTTCTATTTTATAGATTGAGTATTTGGGAATTGAGAGTGATGTGGGTTAAACACATGATTGACATACCTTCATTAAGGTAATAATTTTGGTATACATATTTATATATTGGTCGTATACATTTTTTAAGACTTTTTTTTGTCTACCTTGGAAACAAATAGCGATTCATTTTTATTCTTACATTATGTTCTACTTCTATCTCTCCCAAACGACTTTGACAAGAACGTCAAACAATTTATATATGATCTTGGAAAATACATGAGGTAAGTAGCTGTGATTTATATGCAAAATGTTTTTTCAATTTATTGTTGTACTTAATGACATATGTTTTACTTGAAATGTAATATATATTATGTTTTGTTGAAACATGTTATTTTCTTGTGTCATGATTTGTAGATGGTTGTCATTGAAAGAAATCCATCAAGATGATATAAATTATTGGAAGAGAGAAATTCCTTGGCTAATGTGTGAAATGCAAAAGTTTCTACCTCCAACATTTTTCAATGCACAAGAACACTACCTCATACACCAAGTTGAGGAGATTGAAATGTGTGGACTTGTACACACAAGGTCAATGTGGATGGTGGAGAGGCACTTGAAATCATTGAAGAATCTGCTTAGACAAAGAGCACGTCCTGAGGGTTCTATGGTGGAGGGATATGTGGCATATCAATCCACGGTGTATATTTGTCAATATCTTCCTAAATTAGCAATGCCAACTATGCATGTAGTGGATCACATTTGGGATGTGAACTCCATCAATTTTTTTGAAGGGTAACACCTGTTGGGGAAAGGTAGAATGAAGAAAGTGAGAGGTAATTGAATTGTGGAGATTTATAATACATATAAATTTTTGTTTTTTGTGTAATATATAATCATATTCATTTATAATTTATTTTTTCATCAATTATTAATATTTACCATGATTTTAACTAATTTTTAATATTTGTGAATTATGATTTTTCAATTCAGTTTCTTAAGATTGGGATTCCCTACATTTATACATTGCAAACAATCTTGATTGGATGAAGTTGTGGATTGAAAGATGCAAACAACATCATGGTGGTAGGTTATCATGGAAACAATTGTGTGAATTGGCTAGAGAAGCTCCTCGTGATGGAGATGCCAATGCTACGCAGAGGGAAATTGATTTAGCATATGGTTTGAAAGATGGTCAGGCAAACAAATTCACCCATTTTATTCAGTTAATTTATATTATATTAATGTGACTAGAGGTGTGTTTTTTTCATATACTTTCCAATTTATATAAATATTTTTATTAATTGACAATGCATATTTTATATGTCTGGCATATTGTAGTTGAAACACCACAAGGCTATGTGGTTCAATGGCCATAAATTTCACATCAAACAGTTGGATGAAACCAGGATAAGACTTCTGATAATGGGATAACTGCAATATTCCAGGTCACTAATTTTTCCTCTAGGAGTGAAAAACATCCTCGAGAATTTGAAAATATATATTATGGGTATTTGGATGATATAATTCAGTGTGAATTTAATTCCTTCAAAATAATTCTATTCGATGTCAAATGGTATAGGTTACGAATGCATGAACGTGATGAGGAAATAACTGTTATTCATAATGCCAACATATTTCCGATGATTAAAACAACGATGTTTGAAAGAGGACATGATCGCTATGTTTTTCCAAGCCAATGTGAAGATGTCTTTTACTCAAATGTTCCAGGTGAGAGGGATTGTTCATTTCTTTTTAGATATGATCAAAGAGGAAGGCCATTAAAGTATATTATAGAGGAAGAAACTGATATTGAAGAAGAAGATGATGCGCTAGAGACAGAGCACGAAGATTGGTCGATAGAGAGAGCAGATGGGGAATATGAACTAGGAATAGGAGACAATGTAGTGCTTGATGATGATGTCGATGAAGATATGCTCGAAAGTGACATTGATGACGATGATGATATTGTCAATACTTTCAACACTGTTTCTGAACCAGATGTCGAGTTTGATGAAGAAGAAGATACAGAGGAAGGATGATACAGATGTTGAGTTTGATGAGGTATGTAACTATATATTTTAATTTGTATGAAACATTCTCTCTAAATAATTTACTTTTATGGTTTAATTACATGTTTTTAAGTTTTATGCCATTTTTTATATCCTATTAATTAATTTTTGTTTTGGTAGTTTCTATGCATGATTATTATGTTGGTTTTGTTTATTTTCTATTTTATAGTTTGAATATTGGGGAATTGAGAGTGATGTGGGGGGGAGGGGACGGTCCATATGAGATTCCACCTTCACGTGGTTGGCCTTTTTCAATAGAGAATAAATTATTAATGAAACCAAGATAAGTTCATTCATCTTTATACCATCATCGTAAATGTCATCAATATTGTCATAGTATTGCAACAATGATGTGGGGATGTGCGTTTCAAACGAATTTTAAAGGAAACAACTAAAATAAATTGTACTAGGGCTAGACATGGGAAATAATGACATGTGAATGGGGCCAACGTTGAAATTTTTTCAAACTATTTCTATATGCACTGAAATTTGACATGGATAGACTGCTCGCATGCCTTGATGATATGGTTGGAGGGTTTCCAGACTCAAATATCACTCACACACCCACTCTATATATTTGATCTCATCCTCGTTTCGTTTGAATTTTCTTAGATTAATGTGATGCATGGAACTCCCAACATACCCATTGGCATGGTCGTGCTCTTTATATTCATCATTTGTGTCATTCAAAACCAACATCATGCCAATTAGGCCCATGATTTTGGATGTGGAAAGAAGAAGACAATATACAAGATTTCATATTTAAATAATGATTTCGTACTAATATTCTTTATGGAGAAAAAAAACACTTAGATGAGAGCAAAAAACAAAGACAAGAAATAACTGATATTGAAGCTTGTGCGATTAATCAAGTAATTATTTATTGATGTTATTGCATGCCCTTGTAGTACTAGATGAGGGGATGTGCGTCTTGGTCTAATTTTAAAGGAAACAACTAAAATCCATTGTACTAGGGCTAGAGTACATGATGGGAAATAATGACCTGTGAATGGGGCCAACGTTGAAATTTTTTCAAAATGTTTTTTTATGCACTAAAATTTGACATGGATAGACTGTTCACATGACTTGACGGCATGGGAGGGTTTCTAGACACATAGATCACAGACACACCCACTCTATATATAGAATGATCTCTTCCTCGTTTTGTTTTAATTTTCTCGGTTGAATTTTAAAGGAAACAACTACTGAGAGACATTGTACTAGGGCTAGATTACATGATGGGAAACAATAACCTGTGAATGGGGAAAACGTTGAAATTTTTTCAAAATGTTTCTGTATGCACCAAATTTTTACATGGATAGACTATTCGCATGCCTTGACGATATGGGAGGGTATCCAGAGTCAAATATCACTCACACACCCACTATTTATATTCATTGTCCGTGTCATTCAAAACCAACATCATGCCAATTAGGCCCATGATTTTGGCCATGGAAAGAAGAAGGAGGTAGATGAGATTTCGTATTTAAACAATGATTTCATACTGATATTCTTTATGCAGCAAGAAAGTACTTAGATGAGAGAAAAAAACAAAGATAAGAAATAACTGATATTGAAGCTTGTGTGATTAATCAAGTACTTCTTTATCGATGTTATTGCACGCCCTTGCAGCACTAGATGTGGGGATGTGCATCTCAGTTGAATTTTAAAGGAAACAAATAAAAGACGTTGTATTAGGGCTAGAGTACATGTTGGGAAACAATGACCTGTGAATGGGGCCAACGCTGAAATTTTTTCAAAATGTTTTTGTATGCATTGGAATTTGACATGGATAGAATGTTCACATGCCTTGACGATATGGGAGGGTTTCCAAACTCAAATATCAATGACACACCCACTCTATATATCGTCCAATATCTTCCTCATTTTGTTTAAATTTCTTGGTTGAATTTTAAAGGAAACAACTATTAAAACACATTCTACTAGGGCTAGAGTACATGATGGGCAACAATGACTTGTGAATGGGGCCAACGTTGAAATATTTTCAAAACGTTTCTGTATGCACCAAAATTTGACATGGATATATTTTTTGCATGCCTTGATGATATGGGAGGGTTTCCAGACTCAAATATCACTCACACACCTACTCTTTATATTCATCGTCTGTTTCATTCAAAACCAACATCATGCCAATTAGGTCCATGATTTTGGTTGTGGAAAGAAGAAGGAAATAGATGATATTTCATATTTAAATAATTATTTTATACTTATATTATTTATGGAGCAAGAAAGTACTTAGATGAGAGAACAAAAAAGACAAGAAATAACTGATATTGAAGCTTGTGCGATTAATCAAGTACTTCTTTATCGATGTTATTGCATGTCCTTGTAGTAGTAGATGTGGGGATGTGTGTCTCAGTCAAATTTTAAATGAAACAACTAAAATAAATTGTACTAGGGATAAAGTACATGATGGGAAAAAAATGACCTATGAATGGGGCCAACATTGAAATGTTTTCAAAATGTTTCTGTATGCATTGAAATTTGACATGGATAGACTGTTTGCATGCCTTGACGATATGGGAGGGTTTCCAAACTCAAATATCAATGACACACCCACTCTATATATCAATTGATCTCTTCCTCGTTTCATTTTATTTTTCTTGGTCGAATTTTAAAGGAAAAAACTATTAAAAGACATTGTACTAGGGCTAGATTACATGATGGGAAAAAGGGACATATGAATGGGGCCAATGTTGAAATTTTTTCAAAATGTTTTGTATGCATCAAAACTTGACATGGATAGAATGTTTGCATCCCTTGAAGATATGGAAGGGTTTCCAAATTCAAATATCACTCATAAAACCACTCTTTATATTCATCGTTTATGTCGTTCAAAACCAACATCATGCCAATTAGGCCCATGATTTTGGTTGTGGCAAGAAGAAGGCGGTAGATGAGATTTCATATTTAAATAATGATTTCATACTAATATTTTTTATGGAGAAAGAAAGTACTTATATGAGAGAAAAAAACAAAGACAAGGATTAAAATACATTGTACTAGGGCTAGAGTACATGATGGGAAACAATGACCTGTGAATGGAGCCAACGTTGAAAATTTTTCAAAATGTTTCTGTATGCAGATTGACATTTAACATGGATAGATTGTTCACATGGCTTGACGATATGGAAGGTTTTTCAAACTCAAATATCACTCACACACCCACTCAAAGTTTATATAAATTCTCCCATTGTAGCATACCTTCTTTGTGCATTAGAAAATCTAAGGAATACATATTCTCTTAATCTATGTATCATCGACCTTATTCACAGTAATAATCAAGCTACCTCAACTAGTCGTCAAGCCACACAACATCCATTTAGTTGTCACCTATCTAAGGTGATAGTGGGATGCATGTATTCCCATAGTTTTGTCCATCTTGAGGATTGGGTCTGGATTTTCCCAACCTACAATTCGTGCAATAAGTACAATTCCATTACCAAGGATGATGTAAAGATGCCAATGTTTAAGTGTTGTAACCAAGGCATAGAACTATTTATCATATGTTTTGTAGTTACGTTTTGCAATAAAATTGTTCCAAACATATATGCACTAATGTCGCCTCCTTGTGTAAAAAGAATGCCTACGACATAATATGATCAAACATTAGTCTCCTCAAAGGGATGATACAAATCGGGAAAAACAATCACCACTGAAGATGAAAAATGATGAGTAAAGGGAATCCTTGAATTGTTGAAATGCCTTATTTATTGCATCATTCCATGATTAATTATTATGATTGGAGAGTTTATGAAGTGGTTGAGCATTGTGAGAGAAATTCCAAAGATATATATTTATTTGTTGCAGGGTATACATATAGTAATTAACAAAACCTACATACAACAAATATACAATCATGCTTACTAAGAGTAGTGGGAAAATCACCAATAAGGTTTAGGGATATGGATTCTCGAGGACATGAGGAAATTAACTAGAAGTGGTTGGTAGAATCCAAGCTATTCAAATTAAATAGGTATTGAGGATATGTAAAACCTTGGAAGGAGGGATATTCAACATATCAACAACTTTGTTAGTAGTCCCCCTTTTGTACTTAATAATTGAATAAAAATTTTAAACACAAGATTCCCATTTAAGATGCCTTTGTAATCTTAGATTGAAATTTCATAAACATAAGGGGTTGATGCTTAGTGTGAAGGATTGTTTCCTTACCAACAATTTAATGTCACCATTTCTTGAGTGCTTGAACCAAGGCGTATATCAATAAAGGGAATCCTTGAATTGTTGAATTCCCTTAGGTGTTGTGACATTCCATGATAAATTATTTTGATTGGAGAGTTGATGAAATGGTTGAACGTTGTGAGAGAAATGTTTAATAAATTTTCTATAGAAATTCATTCCACCGAGGATTAATAAACTCTTTATATATGTAGTATTAGAGGGATTGGACCAAACTTGAAGGACTTTGACCTTGGATATATATGCATTCACACTAGCATACTTCATCAAAAAACCCAAACAATGAATGGATGTATGCCCAAATGACTTCTCATTGTTTCTTGAAATTTATTTTGGTGAATAAGGTCAAGAGAAATATTAGCATCTTATATATGATCTTCCGACCAACTATTTCTATAAACCAATATGCTATCCAAATATAACACTATACATTACCCAAATGTGGGTAAAATATGCCTTTGATGATTCTTATTCAATGTAGTTGAAACATTAGCAATACCAAAAGTCATGAGTACTAACCACCAATGTTTCTCACTAAATGCTTTTAGTCAACAAAAGAAACCAACCACTGCACTATTTTTTTTTCACTATATTTGAAGGAATATAAAAAATCCATACCATGCTATGGACACCACCCTTTGCTTAGGAGGCCGCCATGAGTTGGGGTAACATATTTTGTAAAATTTCCTAGGAATTGCACTTAGCCCCACCCATTTTTGTAAGAAAAAATGCACTCCAACAGAAGCATGTCAATAGATAGATTTAAACAATTGTGTGGGGCGCAATAATAATAGCTTATTATCATTGACCTGAAAATCCATTGTTGATGTAGATCCCATATTTGGTATTGATATTTTTTTCCTAATAATTAGAAGGGTTCATATGTAGTTGTTGATAAATAAAAGTTAGGTCAATCTTGCTAAGAGATTTGGAACTAATTTATGAGATCATCAATCTTGGGTAGCGGGTACCAATCTTTCACATAGATCTTGTTCAATTATTTTTAATATGTGCATAATATCCATTCTTATTGGTCCTTTTTTTGTACAAGGATAACTGGAGTACCACAAGGAGAAGTTCTAGATGGACTAGCCTTACCATACTAAAGAAGCTTTATTGATTGATTCTTGATCTATAAACTGCTATGCAATATGCAGTACAATTGGGAAGTGAAGAAATTTCAATTAGATCGATCTTATGTTGTATTGTGTGGGGAACATGTAGAATTGTAGGTTCTTCAAAAACATCTGAATAAGAATCTATGCTATCCTGAATATTTGAAGGAAGGATATTCCCTATGTTGTCTTCTTTGGCTTGTTGGACAACAACAAGTACTACTAAGAACTTATGGATATTAACTAGTTTTATTGTTTGCTTACCGGAAAGTAAAGGAGTGTCATGCGATGAGAAATAGAGGTGAGTTTGTATACTTTACCAATATAAGTTTGTTTCTTCCACATGGAACTTAATATTTTGGACATTAAATACCTCAATAGTCTCATGTCATATCTTGAAGTATATCTCTAAATTTTGTTAAGTATATTAATAATTATCTAGAATAAGTAATGTTGGTCGATTCATTGTATAAAGTGTTTTGTAAGTAGAGCTTGTTGGACATGTTACATGCTCAACAATAATCTTAGTATGATTGGAGAGCTCATTCAACATAGGTTGAAAGTATTCCATGGGGGAATGCAAATATACTCATCCAAAACAAATAAAAATGTCCAATTGACCTGTATGAATGTGAGTTTGAGAAAAAAGTGGTTTACAAAGATGAATTGATTATGGTAATACCGGTGAAATTGTTCTTGCATGGTTATATCTTGCAATGCTTGACAATCATTGGGAACCCATGGCTCCAGTGTGTTTATAACTTGAGGATGCACGCCACTCACATAATGGAAAATGAAATGCTATCGAGGGCCAAAGAATTTGGCATCATAAACCACCCACTCTCTAAGTCTATGAGAACTCAAGTCACCAATTTACAATGATGAACCATAACATAGATAATTATAGGGGAATCTTGGCCAAAAACATAGGGATTGTAGGAACTTTGTTCGTCCTTAAAATCAATGATCCTGTTTGGTTTCCCAAACTCATTGCCATTAAGTGCATGAAGAATGAGCTCTCGACCATTTCCATAAATGACAAAACTTTGAGGAAATGTATGTTATCTTTTAACATATGTGCAATTCCCCATATCTGCCCCACAAAATAAGTAAAATAATGTTAAAAGTAGTGGTATTTCATGTTGGTTGTGGAGCCTGATTATCTTCCTGATTCAGAGGTCTTTTACTTTCAGCCGTGTTTATACCCCATGAAGTATTTACACCCCAGAAGTATGTATACTCTTCTACGCGGGGGAGTGAAGAGGGGAGGTACCCCCTCTGCGGGGTCTGGGGGGGCTATCCCCCCGACTGGGGGGTCAGGGGGAAAGCGGGCCCCCAAAGGAAAAATTTCCTTGTAAATGTATATTGTAATTTCATTGTAAATATGGACCGTTCATTATAAGGTCACAGATCTAACGGTAGAAATTAGGTTAGGGTTTTTTTCCCTAGAAGACAACCCTCTGTTATGAGGGAAATGTATTGCAGCTATGCATGATGGTGAGTATTGTATTATGAGATAGGAGACTGTGAGAGAAAGAAGAGGAAGTTACA
>JZKD02S1674991.1:167978-211729 GCA_000966675.3 Picea glauca
GAGTTAATGCTATTATACAGATTCAAATGGAATTGACAGTAATTCCTACATGCAACGTAACACATGATAACATTCAAGAATCACATACATGCGTAACATACATAATTAAGCATGGGAATGATACTTATCTTTTAACTGGAGTAAAAATCACCAACTGTGTGCAGACCTTCCACGAACCTCCCAGCCTTAGACCACACTACTCATCACTCTCAACAGTAGGTCACCCTCGAGCTGGGAATAAACTCCACTGGGCAAGGGATTCCTAGGCTAGGCACGGTCAATAGGAAAGTCACATAGTTTAAGAGGAAGGATTCTCTCCCACGAGCCACTTATGCCCACTGCTCACAAAATCTCATTCCCCACATGCCTGCCCCACCCCAGGAGTATACACCTTCACTGTCACATAGTCCATCGGCTGCTCCACTTCCCTTTTCTTGGGCTTCAACAACAGGCCGAACCGGAATTCTCAGAGCTCTGTAGTAGCTATGGGACTCCTTCTAGGAGAAATCACCTCCTCAACACACTCTATCACCTGGAGAGAGTTTTTCACAAGCCTGAAAACCTGCTTCTTCAATACACAACCACCTCTCTCACCTGGAGAGAGAGTTTCTCATAGGCCTGACAACCTGCTTCTTCGACCATAATAGCTAATTTGGGTAAGGCAAGGGATGAATCAGTAAATTAAAGAGGTGAAAAATGGTCACAGGTTCAGCAATGGAGGAAATGTATGGTAGCGAGATTGCTCAGTGCGTGAGTGAACTTGTGAGGAGAGACGGGCATAATGGTCTAGCATGGCCCAAAATGATGAAAGCGCGAGCCAAAATCTGGGTGTGAACCACCCCCCCCGGGTGAACAAGCTTTCCCCCTATGCGTGCGTGAGTTCCTGAGAGAGTGAGAAGGTGCGTGAGAGTGCCTGCGTCTCCCCGCACAACAACAAGAATTCCCCCTTAAGTCTACATGTGTATGAGCCGACACCTGTTGCTCAGGAAGCACGTTCCTTTCCTTTTGGAAGTCACCTATCCTCCCCAAGGAACTTAGGATAAAAACATATCCTTCTAAACAACTTTTGGAATAATAATAAATTATTATTCTCTTGGACTTAAGCCCCTAGACTTAGCCCCTCTTTCCAACCTATCAACCCCCTCTCCCTTACCCATCCTAGTGGATCTTAGTCCCCCATCACTCTTTCTTCGTGGTCAGTATACACACAAATATGTTTTTATATTAATAATATGAATATTTACATATACAAAATAGGCTCCTGGACTTTAACACCTAGGCTCTCCGACCTACTAACACATAAGCCTACCAACTTATAATTGCTTGGCTCACGAGCCTACAAAAAATGTTTACAATTCATAAAACAATTGGGGCTCATCCTTGGGGTATTACATTAGGGATATTAGTTTGTTTCAACACTTACAGATTTTTCCGATAACAAAATTGGCGATCATACTGGGGATCAAACCCATAATCTCTAGGATCGAACTAATTGGGCCATCATTCCCTACACTTTGAAACACTTAAGAAATCCACACTTCTAGAGTGCCATGACGTTGTTGGGATCATTATCGACAATATAATATTCCTCTTCATGCTCTCTTTCCCACCATTTGAGCATGATGAACTATGGAAATTCTGCCAAACAACAATTAAAGATGAATTAGTTCATCAAAAATCCAAAATTGGGAGCTTCCCTAGTTCTTTCTCTCTTTTTATTTTTTGAGTTGCGGTCATCGCAGGGGCCAAGGTTACCACAGTGCGACATCATCACACCCCAGTAGTGAAACCCCTGTGACAATCCTAGATCGTTGCAGTTTTCAATATGGAGAGCTTGCGACGATCTGGAGGCGCTCTCTCCCTTGGAAATTTGCCCATAAACTCACAATTAACCATAAAAACATAATTTTTTTTTATAGAAAGAGAGGGGAGGAAGAGAACCTACCTCACGAAAACGGATCGAGAAATCATCCATAGAGCACTCTGGAATCGTCACTTGAAGATCAGAGGAAAATGAGGGTTTTTGACACTAGTTTGGTGAAAATACAAATGGAATGGTAAAATGAATTTGTTTTGACCTATTTAACATATTTTACCATTTTAACTTAAAATTAAATTATTTTTTAATATTTTTCACCTATGTTAAAAACCTAATGAACTTTTCAAAGTGTCAATATTGCAGGATAGAGGTATGGCGACTAGACTTTTGATATGGATCACCCATTTTTGGTCGTTTTTGCGTGATTTTGAAAATCATTTGATGTATATTTGATTTTAGGTTTTTTTTAGTAAAAAATGCCGAACATGGTGTTTATTCTTTCTCATGCTCGTAAAACTATGAGAATTTAATCAAGTAAACTTATATCAATTTTTCAGACTTGTAATGGCAATACGAAAAAGGAACCCCCTTGGAGTCCCCTTTAAGCTCTTTTCAAACTCTCTAAACATGAAAAGATAGCCAAATGACCTTGTTCTTTTCATGCTCATAAAAGTATTTGAAGAAAATGCCTGATGAGCGGTATATTATCTCTTTTTCAGTCTCATCAGACTAATTTATGAAAAAGGACATTTTGGATTTTTCTTTAATTTTTTTTCAGACTCTCTAAACATGAAAAAACCCCTGAGTTTTCTTTCTTTGGACTCATAAAACAAGCATTGAAAGACCCATATGGGACTGAACCACTCCTTCCTAGGGTTTGTTAAACATACTTCGACGGACTCATCCAAAGGATGAGCTTACATTTCAAGCATATGTTATCCTCCTCAATCTTGTGTAAAAATAAAGAGGAACTCACCATAAATGGTGGGGGAAAATTGGGAAAGAAATTTACATCTGTATCTATGTTAGTGGCAGTAAGTCGCTCTTGAACATGACACCCCTCTTCATTATTGTATCTAGGTTGGGAAATCCATTTGTTTCTCGTTTGATCATCCACAAGTCTGTATGTTGGATCCTCCTTGAGTCAATGCTGCCAAGACAATTGTCGTGTCATTCATATGTTCAAGAAAAGTTCAACCTAAACAAGCCTTCTATCGAGTCGACCATCTGTAGTTCTCAAACTCTTAACATGTCGACCTTCCCCAAGTCATTTCTAAATCACTTTATACTCCGATCTACTTCAAATTTGTTACATATTTATCTCATTGATGAGGGATACGTTAAGGCCCTCCTGTGATGATTCTTTTCCTATCAACTTCAGCTCATTATTTGGGAATTAGACTTAGAAATAATTTAGTAACTTGGAACCTGCATGCCTCAATGGTAGGTTTCCTTGTTTTCAATAGTGGGTTCACATCATTGACCGTTGATTGGAAAATTTCATCAAGTGTTTGAATTCAACTCATTAATTCACATTCGTTGGATTATACTAGAGTACCTTGGGGGTCATTGACATCAATGGTGATTTCCCTCGCACTTGTTAATGGTATCCATTAATGACCAGTAATCAAGTGGTTTCTACCATGTTTGACTTCGACACCTGTAATCACATGGATATATTCATACTTAGAGACTATGGAAATGAAGACCCTGGATACTATCACATAGATCTAGGCTGCGATGGAGTATTTATAAGTATGTACTGACACATAGATCCATCATGTATTTCTCATGGCTATGTCCAAATTTGAGTCGTTATAGCATAGATCCACAATGTATTTCTCGTGGCTATGTTGAATCATGATGACATGGATCCACAGTGTATGTTTGGTGGCCATGAATCACTTAATACTTATTCTTAGAGTCACTTGTAATTTGAGTATGAGAATGCCTACCTCAATAAATGGTATATTATTATGCAGATGCTTGATTGTTTGCAGGTTTTCGACTGATGTGCTCCTTGTTCTCGACACACATTCTACAAAGTATTTTAGCTGTCACATGTTCCAACTTCATACTTTGGGGGTAATTCTATTACACATTATTTTGGTCACCCCTGTGATCACTGATGATTTGTGTATTCCTTACTCCTCTGTTCCCTGAAGCTACTAAATAAATAAGACTTTCTCCCTAGGAAATATAATCATCTTTCCTTTATTAAAAACCCTACCAAAGAATATCGTCACACCTTGCCAAATGTTAAGGGTGCGACGATCCTTGATAGTCGCATGCTGCACCACAGTAGACTACGACGTCATTGTAGGCTTCTTGTGTTTAGGGTGCGATGATGCTCAAGCAAAGGAAAAGGGTGAAATTATCGAAGGTTCTAGAATGAGATCTTTGGAAGGATGAGGTGGCCTCCAATCAGTTTGGATCTCACTCTCTTATATGATTTAGTTGGATTATCCTAATCTCTTCATCCATCCCTCTTCACTCTATATAAAGAGGGATCTCTCATGGGAAAAGTTAGGCTGATTTATGCATGAAGAATTCTGTCAAAATTGTACTTGTGATAGCTTTGCTTTAGCTTTCCAAGTCAGGTTGTGAATACTCTTCATCAAAAGCATTGGAGAAAAGGTGTGTGGAAGAAAAGGGAAATTGGAAGGGACCTTGCAACATCAATGCATAGGTTGTATTCTCCATTTTCATCAATACAATGTAGTGATACATTTCTTCCCTATAAAAGTCTCTCCATTTTTATTGCATGAATCTTTGATATTATGCATAGGTTTCATTGGAATATATATCTTTTCTCTCTTTCTTTGTTGGTTTGTGCTTCTTAACATGTTCAACATCCCACAAATCTAAAAATGGATCAAGGAAGACACTAGTGAGGATCAAATGATGTTCAAACGATATATAATTTATCCCTAATTGAACTAATTTACATTACTATGAAATCTAAGGAGAAGCTTGTATTCTACTATGTTTTGTTCTAATTTCTCGTTGAAGTTAGAGAGATTAATTTGTGTTAGCACTTACCGATTTGTCCGATAACATTGAATGACTTGGAACTACAGGTATTAGACAAACATAATGATGGATGAGTTGCAATTAGGGGAGGTATGTTATCCAAATAATTTACTCACTAAATAATGATGTACATTTGGAATTGTTAAGCTTCTTAGGATGAGGATCTCATAATTAAATAAGGATTTGATACAATATGGATTATTTTTCATTGCAATAGTTTAATCACTAATGAATTGGTAAAACCCATACCATTGGATAGAATGTGATCCCTATCCAATTGTAAAAATACCCATGATTTCTCTTTGTCTTCATAGAAGAACATTGGTAATGAGAGTGAAATTTAATTAAAAATTGAAGTTGATTCCATACTATCCAACAACAATCAACCTATTAGCTTCCTAGAATGTCTTAAATAAATAATTGGTGTGGGGCAATCATTGTGCAACATGTTGTATTGTTAGTCGTGGATAGTCACCAATATTGAGGTATCTAATTAAATTACATATGTTGGAAAGAAGGCCACTCAAGTTTTCTCTACAGTGAAATAGCTTATGTATCCACATTTATGCACAAACTCATCATATCACATGACATGTATTTGGAATGGAGATATTCCTGGTGTTACAGAAATAAAAATGACACTTATCTTAGGTAGCCTCTAGTTATAGTAATTTCTCAAAATGATGTATGAAATATGATTTGGTTATCTTCATTTTTCATTCAACCTATTATTGTATTTGAAAAATGTAGGTCTGAATGGAGATCACCTCATGATACACAATGCATTTCCGACAAGGTATTTTCTACCCATGTTTTTCAATCCTTGCTTTAATTGTTTTTGATGTGTCCGGGAGCCTACAGAAAACAACCAAGGCAAGGATAGAAAACATGGGAAACACATGAATCTTCTAGAAGATTAATGGACAACTTAATGGAAAATATTGGACATGGAACAACTTAATGGAAAATATTGGACATGGAACAACTTAATGGCGAAGATTGGACATGGAACAACCTGAACATGCTTTGTTGGGAAATTGGATTTATTTCAGGTTCTATGATGGAGGACCAGGTATACTATGTTTTCTACAAATGTCATTTCTATAGTTGTAAGCAAAAAATAACACAACAATAGAGTTAAACAAATTATATATATGCATTTTCTGTGTATTTATATATGTATTTTAAACAAATTTTTATATATGTATTTTCTTGCTAGTTTGGTCTTCAAAATCATTTGTATTCTTTTCTTCACATCTGTTATTGGTCATACAACAAGACTTTTCACCTCCTCTTTTCACTATTTTCTTAGATGACAACACCCTTGTCATAAAGTACACCCAAGTCAAAACTCTTTTAACTTGATACGTGCCTTTGCATATATCCCATTACTAGCCCCATTGTATTTCTTCCATAACTCATTCATCATTATCTCCTTCTCATCTTAAGACTGGTGCCATCAATTTATATTATTCAATCTATTGCATCCACACTAAGTTTTCTCCTCTAGACCACGACACCTTGTCATAATGCTCCTTTAGCACAACTTAAGCCACCTAATGCATGTTTCACTCTTGCACTTATCCAAATATTACGTGATTTATGCCAAACTCAATTCATGATCCAACCTCCATGGATTTTGTTGAACCTATCGATCTCACTTCTTAAGTATGATGGTCTCATGAGGGTAAACACCTCGATTCATGGATTCATAGTATGGCCGCCTTCTTCAAATTACACCCTAAACTATCTAAGACTAACTATTTAACCTTTTCATAAAATCACTTAGAAGGTTTAGCATTGGATTGGTGGTAGACTCAGTTGGATACCATTTCACTTTTTAACAACCCAAGTGACCCCCCACCCAACCAAATAATTGATTAGATAGGATTTTTTCAAGCACTCCACAATTGTTTTTACCTTCATAGCTATAAAAAATATTTAATGTGTCACTGGGTTCGACCTCGACAAGCTCTGTATGCCACTAATGTAGGCCTGTGATATATATATATATATATATATTCCCATTACGATCCCGTTGGACAATTGTTTTAGGTTGATGGATACTTAGTTTGGATTGTTGGTTGTCATTGATGTCAACCCTTGGAGAAGTCCAATAGAGAATTCTAATAGCACAAAGGTATGGGTAAGGGAATTAAGTTTGTTTGATGTATAATGATATGAAGATTATTATATTTGTAGGTAAGACTATTCTAGATGGATATTACATGTCATTCCATTTCTGGTGATATGTGGAACATCACATAACTCCTCACGGTTAGAGAGTTATGGCCTTGTGAAGTTGGAGAACCCTCATGAGTTATCTAGAAGATCAAAGAAGTCAAATTATTCTAGAAGATCCTAGAAGAAGTTGACTAGTCAAATGGGTGAAACTAGGAGTTAATCATGGGTTAAGTTGTTGCAATAAGAAAAAAAATTTAAAATAAATTAGTTGCAACTAGAAGTGGATATTTTACTATTTGTGGATAAAGTGGTTATAAGTGGACACGTGGTTAGAAGTAGGTTAGCCTTAAAAGAAGGAAATTGGGTTAAGTGGGTTAGAAGGTAACCCCTTGAGGAAGACACATGGAAGTATAAATAAGAGAGAAAGGCTCTCCTATTTGCACCTCTTTGATCACATTGAATATCTATTATTGTGTAATGTTTATTGTAGGTACCCATTGATACATCTGAAGTTACACAAGTTTGAGGTACCATGAAGGGTTGACGATGAAAGTTTCACAATTATAGAAAATACAGAAAAAAAACCTAGTTTTTGAGGTGTACATGGGATGCAGTGGAGAAGGGCGCGTACCTACGTGGGATGGAAGTATAACAAGGCACACACATGTGTGAAAAGCCATGAAATCTTGAGTTGATGAGGGTGCTGAGTTCTCAGAGTCTGAAAGTAAGCTCCCAGGAAGGTCTACAATGATCATGTACAACAAATCTATCTACAAATTCAAAATGCATGTCATATTCTTACGAGTAGTTGGATATTGTTGTATTCATGAGACATAGTTATGGGAGTTTGAGGTTTTCCCTAGAGAGGGTATTGGATATATGGTACTTATGGTATGAGCTAGATATACATAAATACAACACTAGTAGTCTTGGTATTATTCATTGGTACACCTTGTTGGTTTAAGTGTTAGGAATTAATTGTATTTTATGGTACATGGTTGAGGGTTTTGGTTGTGAATTGGTTGTGAAGTGTTGGTGAAGTTGTTGGTGAAGTTGTTGGTGAAGTTGTTGGTGAATTTGTTGGTGTGGTTTGAGGTTGCATATCAGTGAGGGTTTTATGTCTAGTACATGTGAGGATTGTTACACTTATTCATGATTGTAGACACATGTATGGAACATGACTAGAGAGACATAGATGGACTTGGTTGAGGGATATATAAGCTGATGTATGCACATGGAACAACTACATACAAGACATAGTGACATGTTGCAGGTTTATGTGATAGAGGCAACAAAGTGTTTGAAGTTTCAGAAAAGGTGAAAACCCTAGTTTTCAAAATGTGTACGCAAGATGCATTATAGACATACCGCGTACATACACAAGATACAATATAGACATGGAACACACATATGCGAGCTGCAACATAGACAGGTCGTGCACCTATTGATATTTGTTGGTACAAGATGACTTATGGTACAAGATTGATTACAAGATTTTGATACAGGTTGGTTATAGGTTGTTGGTAGAGATTGGTATAGGTTTACAATGGTATATATCACAGTTAAAGTGTGGCAGTGGTTTCATCATTTGACACTTATATTTCAAGGTGGTTGGACGAGAAAGGAAAGGGGGTTGTAGCCTCCTTCTAGTCGGTGCCAGAGAATCAGGGAGTTAGATATTCATTCAGGTTGGTGCTTGAGAGCTAGGTGGTTGTAGCCACCTTCTGGGTGTAACCGGAGAACATAGGGGGTTGTAGCCTCCTCTTGGTCATAGCCATAGAATTGGGGAGTTGGATCTTCCCTCAGGTTGTAACCTGAGAAACTAGGGGGTTGGAGCCTCCTTCCAGTTGGAGCTAGATAGTTAGAAGTTGGTGCTTCCTTGAATGTAATTCTTAAAGAAATATAAGAGAAGAATTCCTTGGTTTTCTCCCACATTGGATTTCCATGTAAAATACTGGTGTACTGTGTATTGTGTGGATGTGTTGATTATTTTTTATGATGCATCGATGAATGTTAATGTTATTGATACAATAATATATTGATGATAATCATATGAACATGATTGGATAAGTTAAAGGAATATACATTGTGGTTAAAAGGATTAATAAGTGGTATAAATTGCTCATTACTGATTCACCCCCCCTCTCAGTAATCCAACAATTGGTACCAGAGTAGGATCCTTCAGGAAAACAGTTTAACCACTGGAAGGATATCATGGATCATGCTAGAGTTGGGATACCATAGTTTAACGGTGAGAAATATGTACTCTGGAGCAAGAAAATACATACATACATATAGGCATAGGGATTCGATGTTTGGAAATTAGTGGTGGATGGATACAAAGCACCAACTACTCCTCTAATAGACAAGGATGGAAAGAAACTCCTAGAAAATAATTCAAGAGCCCAAAACGCTATTCAGAATTGTGTAGATGAATCAATATTTACAAAAATTATGCATTGTGAATCCGCCAAAGAGATGTGGGTCAAACTAAAGACTATCTATGAAAGACATGAAAATGTTAAGGAAACCAAAATTCAATTTTTCAGAGAAAAGTTTGAATAGTTGAAGATGAATGAAGATGAAAACATAGAAACCTACTTTCTACTCATCGATGAAATAGTAAACAACATCAAAGGCTTGGGAGATGAGATAAAGGAACTGGTCATGGTTAAAAGGTCATTAATATCTCTGCCAATGAGATTTTATTCAAATATCTTATTCCTAGAAGAAAGAGTGGATCTATATACAATGATTATGGACGAGATATATGGGATACTCACAACTTATGAGATGAGGATAGAAAAAGACAAACTAGTTACAAAGGAAGATGCATTCAAAGCATACAAGAAGACACATAAAAGTAACAAGCACCAATCAAAGTCAGTTCACAATAAAAAGCCAAAGTTAGAATGTAGCTGCACTGATGATTCATAAGAAGATGAAGAAATGGAAAAAGTTGTAAGAAAGTTGCAAAAGGGAATAGGTAAATGTAAAGGCAGGCTTACATTGAAATATTTTAGTTGTGGTAGAATTGGTCATTTTGAAAATAAGTGTCCTTATGCCAAAAATTCGATAAGTGATGAAGAGGAAGAGTCCAAAAAAGAAAAGAGATATCAAAAGGGAAACTAGAAAAACAAAAAGAAAGCCTTCCAGAAAAATCTATACTCAAGAAAAGACAGTTCCTCATCTGGTGAAGATGATGAAACCGAAAGTGATTCAGAAAAGGTGATATTCATGGCTAAGGAAAATCAAACAAGAAACTATGATAATTCAGAAGAAGAAGGCGAAGTCGATCTCCTAGCATAATTGATTAGTGCCTTAGAATATCTAAGGATGAAAGAAAGAAAAACAAGTCACTCAAGAAATAAATAAAAGTAAAAGAAATCGAGAATCTCAACTCAAAGGAAGTCAAGCAGATAATTACTAAGTTGAAATTTCAGGTTGAAGAAGATAGACGGATTGAAGAAACACTCAGAAGTCAACTGGCAGAGAAGGAGAATATGATTGAAAGTTTGGAAGAAGAATCAATCACTCAAAGAAAATATCTTCAGAAAAGGAACATGCAACAAGATAGCACCAAGAAATTGGATAAAATTATCAACAATCGAAACCCATACTATGACAAGTCTGGACTAGAATACAACCAAATGCAAACTAAGAAAGGTTCAAGTTCCATGACGAATGCAACAGAGGAAAAGCATTATGCAGAAGTTCTCAAAGGAATGAATCATGGTCAATAGGAATCATTAAGAAATGAATACATACGACCTTCTAGATTCAAGAAGCAAGGAATATTCAATCATTACAACCAAAGATAATATCGTAATCAGCCTAGGTAGAATTACAGAAGGACTACACTACAAGGAAAATCATTCACCCCCAGGTATGTAAATTTATTTCATGGTCATTGTTTTTATTATACTAAATTTGGACATAAGGTTGCATATTGCAGGGCTTATGAAAGAAATAATCAGGAAATAAATGCTTATGTAGCCCCACAAAATATTGAATGCTACAAATGCCACAACTATGGACACAAAACTCGAAATTGTAGAATTGTGATAAGGCCTCCCATTAAGGAAAGTATTGATGAGAGACACAAGAAGTTTTTGAGAAGAAGTGAAAAACAAGAAGAGCAGGTAAATGAAGAGCAGGTCCAAGGAATTGTACTTTTAGGATTTGCAGTAGCACAAGATCATGATGAATTTACATGCAAACAAGAAAGTGTTGGAACTCATGTAGAAGATGAAGAAGATGTCAAAACTTAGGACAATGACAGAATTCAGGAAGAGGATGAAAATGAATATGTACTCACAGATGAAGAGGAAGATTACATTGCATCAAAGAAGGTATTATTCTGAGCCATTCTTCTTGGAGACTCCCAAGGAATATGAATATTAGACAGGGGGAGTCTATGAAGTAGCTAAGGAAGATGGGTCAGAATTGTGGAAAGTTTAGTAGAAGAGTTTTGGATAGCATGGATAGAGATGGATTAGCAAATTTGGACAGATATATGAAAGTGGATGAGAGCATGGATTCAGAGTTAGGGTTCACAGATTTGTTTAGAAAGTGGTTCAGAGATAAAGGAACATTATCATAATGGACGATAATGATACAAGAATATTTGAATGCTCATTTTTGAATGATTTTCATATATGATAGTTGATTACTCAAGGAAGCACCAATGGTCAATAAATCCAAAAGAAAGAGGGTACATGAATACCTACATTGATATACACAAAAACATGCAGATAAGTCATCGGAGAGAGAGGGGTTCAAAAAGGAATATTAACAACAATAATAGGAATGAAGACAGGGGGAGCATACCCAAGGAGAGTTCAGTAAGGGGGAGAATCCCCAAAGAGATATACCCTTTTCTATTGATTTCAAAGGGGGAGAGATAGAAACATTGATGAGGCAATGTTGCCATGACTAATTGTTTCCATCAATGTTGGTGTTGACATCAATTCCAAAGAGGGAGATTGTTGGACAGTTGGTTTAGGTTGATGGAAAATTGGTTTGGATTGTTGGTTGTCATTGATGTCAACCCTTTGAGAGTGATATTTTGATATTGTAGATTGATGTCAACCCTTAGTGATTGATGTCAACCCTTGGAGAAGTCTGATAGTGAATTTCGGTAGCACAAAGGTATGAGTAAGGGACTTAAGTTTATTTGATATATAATGGTACGAAGATTAGTATATTTTTAGGTAAAACTATTCTATACAGATAGTACACATCATTTCATTTCCAGTGATATGTGGAATGTCACATAATTTCTCACGGTTAGACAGTTATGGCCTTATGAAGTTGGAGAACCCACATGAGTTACATAGAAGGTCAAATAAGTCAAATTATTCTAGAAGCTCCTAGAAGAAGTTGACTAGTCAAATGGGTGAAACTAGGAATTAATCATGGGTTAAGTTGTTGCAATAAGAAAATAATTTAAAATAAATTAGTTTCAACTAGAAGTGGAGAGTTTACTATTTGTGGATAAAGTGGTTATAAGTGGACAAGTGGTTAGAAGTGGGTTAGAAGGTAACCCCTTGAGGAAGCCACATGGAAGTATAAATAAGAGAGAAAGGCTTTCCTATTAGCACCTATTTGAGCACATTGAATATCTATTATTGTGTAAGTTTATGGCAGGTACTCATTGATACATTTGAAGTTAGATAAGTCTAAGGTACAATGAAGGGTTGACGGAGAAAGTTTCAGAATTACAGAAAATACTGAAAAAATCCTAGTTTTTGAGGTGTATGCGGGCTACAATGGAGAAGGGCATGTACGTACACGAGTTGACAGTATAAAAGGGTGCGTACATGTGGGAAAACCATGAATTATTGAGTTGTTGAGAGTGCCAGGTTCTCTGAGTCCAAAAGCAAGCTCCCAAGAAGGTCTACAGTGATAATGTATAACAAATCTATCTACAGATTCAAAAGGTATGTCATATTCTTATGAGTAGTTGGATATTTTTGTCTTGATGAGATATGGTTATGGGATTTTGAGGTTTTTCCCTAGAGAGGGAATTGGATGTATGGTACTTATGGTATGAGCTAGATCTACACAAATACAACACTATTAGGCTTTGTATTATTCATTGGTACACCTTGTTGGTTTAAGTGTTGAGGCATTACTTGTATTTCATGGTACATGGTTGAGAGTTTTGGTTGTGAAGTGGTTGTGATGTGTTGGTGAATTTGTTGGTGTGGTTTGAGGTTGCATATCAGTGAGGGTATGTTTTCTAGTCCATGTGAGGGTTGTTACACTTGTTCATGATTTTACACACATGTATGGCACATGAATAGAGAGACATAGATGCACTTGGTTGAGGGATATATAAGATGATGTATGAACATGACACAACTATAGACAAGACACAATGACAGGTTGTAGGTTTATGTGATAGAGATAGAAAAGTGTTTGAAGTTTCTGAAAAGGTGAAAAATCTAGTTTTCAGAAGGTGTACACAAGCTCCAGTATAAACATGTCATGTAAATACACGAGCTGTAGCGTAGGAAGGTCATGTACTTATTGGTACAGGATGAATTATGGTACAATATTGATTACATGCTTTTGGTACAGGTTGGGTTGTTGGCAGAGATTGGTACAAGTTTACACTGGTATATCTCATAGTTACAATGTGGTAGTGGTTTCATCATTTGAAACTTATATTTTAGGGTGGATGAACGGGGAAAGGAAAAGGGGCTGTATCCTCCTTCCGTTCGGTGCCAGAGAATCAGGGAGTTGGAGCTTACTTCAAGTTGGAGCCTGAGAACTAGGTGGTTGTAGCCGGGGAACATAGGGAGTTGTAGCCTCCTTCTGGTTGTAGCCAAAGATTGGGGAGTTGGAGATTCCCTCAGGTTGTAGCCTGAGAAACTAGTGGGTTGGAGCCTCCTTCTAGTTGGATCTAGAGAATTGGAAGTTGGTGCTTCCTTGAATGTAATTCTTAAATACATATAAGAAAATAATTCCGTGGTTTTCTCCTGCATTGGGTTTCCACATAAAATATTGGTGTACTATGTATTGTGTGGATGTGTTGATTATTATTTATGATGCACTGATGAATGATAATGTTATTGATATAGTAATATATTGATGATAATTAGATGAACATGATTGTATAATTTAAATGAATATACATTGAAGTTAAAAGGATTATTAAGTGGTATAAATTGATCATTACTGATTCACCCCCCCTCTCAATAATCCAATAAAATTAAATAAATATTTGTTTTTCAAATTCTTATTTCATTTATAGTTTTTGCAAGAAACTTCATGAAGATATAGATGGGTGAGCCTAACATATTTACAAATGGTCTCAAGGGACACTCTCCTTGTGGATTTTAGGTAATCCATAAATCCCTAGCATTACTACGCTTTTGGGTTTCCACCTCTTTTTCATGTCATTATCAAGTGAGGAGGCTTCAATGGCCTTTTGGGTCCCATAATAGTTTTTATTGTCAATACTTTAAAGAAAAGTAGCTTATTATTTTTTTGACTTCCATGGTGAATTTTATGTGTTTCGATAGGTTATTAAGATGTACCAAGAATTCCTTCAACCTATCTTATGCATGGAATAATATTATAGTTATATTATAGACCAACCATTTGCACCAAATTAGTTTAATTGGCAATGTGTTGATGGATTTTTCCTCAAATTGTTGTTAAGACAACCACCACAATTACAATGGTGATATCTACTAATCCAATCAATATATCAAAATGGATGCCAAGCATAGCCAAAAAACAAAATTTTTCCATAAAGGTAGTACTTTCTACTTGAACAAATTTTTAAGAATACAATGATATTTCCAATTGAGCAATGCATGGTTTCATATCAAGCAATTATCAAGATAATTCACACATTGGAAAGAATGATCCTTATCCTTAGGTAAATTCCCATCCTTTTGTTAAAAGCTCAAGATACGAGAGAATTGGATTCCATCTGTCATTTCCTTGTGCATGCTCAATGGGATGTATAGTTCAAATATGGATAAAAACCTCCTCTAGAATTTATTATAGGTTATTTCTTTTATATACTCTGCAAGCAACAATAAACATCCCAGATGGTGGGAGATTGATACTATCCAAGATAAAATCATGTAGAAAAGTTTTGACCTCCACATATCAAGAGTGTTGGTAATTGTGAATGACCATATACATATAAGATCGGAGCACAAGAAAAGGATACCTATACTTACAAAAACCATAATTAGCTAAGAAACAATATTGATGCAAGAAGATAAAAATGTGAAACAACAACTTGGTTATCAGACGCTAAAGCCAAAATTCTGCAAAAATAATAGCATGATGAACTAATCTCTTAAACATAATGAGTTTAAAAAGCACGGGAATAATGTCTTTTAACATAGAACCATTTTTTTTTTGAAGTCTAGTGCACCAAGTAGCATATTCATATGATGAAGTTAATGATACAAGCTTGATCTTAGATTGGATATCTTGGAAAATAAATATGAAAGAGTGCCTCTCTAAAAGAGATGAAGTAGTATAATTCTTGTTGGTCTAGCTTTAAAAATTAGTGGTCATACTAAATGTCATTATATTGAAAAATATACTTAGCTAAGATATATGATAAGTGGTAACGTGTACTATATTTCCTTTATATTACATAAATACATCTCTATCTAAAATATTTTTTTATTTTGCATGGGTTGATAGAATTGGTTTGCAGTAGCATATAAGCCTCGATATACTATGATACTTGTTCCAATGAAAGTGAACATAAAGGGAGTGGTTCCTTCTACTCACATACTGGTTGATTAGTTGTGAAGTGAGCATGATTTCTTTCTTAGGCTTCCACTCTCTTCTTTTGTGCTGCAAAAATAAATAAATCCCTAAATAGCAATACTTCATAACACCCCTTTCACATGCTTTTCCTAAAATGTCATAAATAAATAAGTTGAGTATGCCCAATAGTTTTGCATCTTGGAATTGTTTCAAGAACATGAATACTTCTCTACCTAAAAGGTTTGTTATCCCACACTGGTTGAGAGAATTCGTCTACAGTAACATATAAGCCCAAATATACCATGATCCTTATGTTAATGGGGATAGCCACAAGGGAGTGGTGCCTCATAATAAAATAATAGTTGATTAGTTTCAATATGAATATGCATGCTTTCCTGGCATTCCCCTCTCCTACTATGTGTAACAAAAAAAAATAAAAAACTCCTTGATTCAATATTCAATAGTACCCATTTCGCATACTTTCTTAAAATTTCGATTAAAATAAATGAGACGTGCCTAACATTCTTATGCCTTAGAATTGTTTGTCGAGTGAGTATGATTTATTTTTCAGCCTTTCTCTCTCTTCCTTTGTGTTGCAAAAAATAAGAAATCCCTAATTAGAAATAGTCCCTAGTACCTCTTTCCCATACTTCCTTAAAATGGCCATTAAAATAAGTTGAGCACATCTCAACATTCCCCTATCCTCCTCTATGTTGCAAAAATAAAAATAAAAAATCCTAACTTGTAGTGCTTCATCATACTCCTTTTAGATGTTTTCCCAAGCCTATTAAAATAAGTTGGATATGACTAACATTTGTGTCTTTTGGAATTATTTGTACAACATGAATACCTATCTATCTAAAACAATTATGATACCACATTTGTTGAAAGAATTGGTTAGTGATAACATATAATCCTTGGAATACCACAATCATTATTCCAATTGGGGAAACCAAAAGGGGGTGGTGCCTCCTACTCACATAATGGGTGATTGGTAATGAGGGGTGAGTATGCTTGTTATCACAACCTTAACCCTTTCCTATTTTATTGCTGCAAAAATTAAATAATAAGAATCATTGACTAACAATACTCCAAAATATCCATTTCCTAGAGAATTGATTTGGAATAACATGTAATCCCCAAGTGGCATATAGAGCAAACCCATTGGGGTATCTCTATATTCCAAGTGGCATACAGAGAAACCCATTGAGGCTGCTGTGTATGCCAATTGTGTTGGTTGTGGAGCATGATTATCTTTCTGATTCAAGGTATTTGTTTTCAGCCGTGTTTATACCCCATGAAGAATTTACACCCCGAAAGAATGTACACTCCTCCACGCGGGGGAGTGTAAAGGGGGGTTACCCCCTCTGCGGGGTCCAGGGGTAGGCGGGGGTTTGGGGCGTATCCCCTGAAGGAAAAATTGCCTTGTAAATGAATATTGTAATTTCATTGTAAATCTGGACCATTCATTATAAGGTCACATATGTGAAAGTAGAAGTTAAGTTAGGGTTTTTTTCCCTAGAAGGAAACCCTCGTTTATGAGGGAAATATATTGCAGCTATGCATCATTGCGAATATTTTATTCTGAGTGAGGATACTGTGAGAGAGAGAAGAGGACTTTACAACAGGTTTGCTGTAGGTTGTATCCCTTCATTTGCTGGATAATAATAAAGGAAGGACTTGAAATTTTTTTGGTGGACGTAGCCCACACTGGGTGAACCACACATATCTTTGTCTCTATTGTATTGTGTATCTTCTGTGTTTTATTTCCACATTTTTTTATTTTATTTCTTCGCGATCTTGTTTTTCTAAAAACTGGTATCAGAGCGAAAGGTAACTCGGAGGAAAAGAGGGTTCCTGGTTCGAGTGGGAGAAATGGTGAAATATGGAAAATTTAGGGTCGAGAAATTTAACGACCAAACCTACTAGTTATGGAAGATGCAAATGGAAGATTATTTATATTAGAAGGATCTATTCCTTCCATTGGGTGGAATAGAAAAGAAGCTGACGACCATGGAGGATGAAGAATGGGAGGTTCTTGACAGAAAGACACTAGGAATGATACGACTAAGCCTGGAAGCATCAGTGGCTTTCAATATTTCGAAATAAAAGACAACGAATGAGCCAATGGACACATTTTCTAAATTGTATGAAAAACCCTCGACATCCAATAAGGTATTTCTAATGAAGAGATTATTTAATATGAATATGTTAGAAGGTGGGTCTGTTGCAGATCATTTAAATGAATTTAATACAGTTACTAATCAACTAAGTTATGTAAAAGTGGACTTTGATGATGAGTTCAGGGATCTTCTAATTTTGTGCTCATTGCCATAAAGCTTGAAAGACTTGGTCATGGCTGTAAGTAACTCTATCTCTAGTTCAAACACTTTAAAATTTGATGATGTTTTTGGTGTTATCCTTATTGAGGAAATGCGACAGAAAAGCACATGTGAGACATCAGGTAATGCGTTAAACATGGAGAATAGTGGAAGACAAAATGATAGAGGAAAGATCTCAGGGAAACACGAGAATTATAAGAAGGGCAGATCCAAATCCATATTTGGAAATATAGAGTGATGGAATTGTGGGAAGAAAGGACATCTAAAGAAAGACTGCAGAGCTCCAAAGAAAAAAAGAGATGGACAACAGGAGAAAAATCAGGAAGCAAATGTAACAGGTGATGTGTTACAAGATGATTTGATTATTTCTGTAGATAATATTTTCGAGTCTTGGGTAGTAGATTCAGGGGATTCATTTCATGCCACACCCCATAGGAAACATTTTATAGATTATATTCAAGGTGATTTTGGACAGGTTCATTTGGGTGATGATGAACCATGCAAAATTGTTGGAATGGGAAAGGTAAAAATAAAGCAAAGAAATGGAAACCAATGGTTGTTGAAAGAGGTAAGACATGTTCCAGATCTAAGGAAAAATATGTTTTCAATAGGGAAGTTGTAAAGTGAAGGTTGTATATCCATATTTACAGATAAGGTGTGGAAGGTCACCAAAGGATCAATGGTGATATCAAAAGGAGAGAAGGTAGGTACATTGTATTTATGTACTCGTAATACTGAATCTTATATCTCTTTAGCTTCTATAGGAGTGGATACAACACCATGGAATAATAGGCTTGGACACATGAGTGAGAAGGGGATGTAGATACTTCACAAAATAATTTTTTTTCCAGATCTTAAACAAATTGATTTGGATTTCTGTGAGCATCGTGTTTATGGAAAACAAAAGAGAGTTAGATTTCTCAGAGTCGGAAAAGAAAAGAAGAGTGAAAGGTTAGAGCTTGTACATACAAATGTATGGGGAACAACTCAAGTATCATCTCTTGGTGGGTCTCGTTATTATTTTACTTTTTTTGATGATGCAACTAGAAAAACTTGGGTTTATTGCATTCAACAAAAATATGATGTTTTTGATACTTTAAAAAATGGAAATCTTTGGTTGAGAATGAGACAGGAAAAAGGTTGAAGTGTCTTAGATCAGACAATGTAGGTGAATATTTCATCAAGGAGTTTAATGATTACTGTTCATACCATGAGATTCATAGAGAGAAGACAGTTCCGAGAACACCACAAGAAAATGGTGTGTCAGAAAGGATGAACATGACAATCATGGAGCGTGCAAGGAGTATGAGATTTCATGCTAGTTTTCCCTTATAGTTTAGAATAGATGATGTAGATACTGCTGTTTACTTAATAAACATAGGACCTTCAAGTTCTTTGAATGGTATAATTCCATAGGAAGCATGGATAGGTAAAATGGTAAACTATTCTTTTTTGAAGACTTTCGGTTGTGAATCATTTTGTCCATATTAATAAAGAAAATAGAACAAAGCTTGAGGCAAAATCCATGAAGTGTACCTTTATTGGATACAATGTTAATGATTTTGGTTATTTCTCATAGATTATGAAAATAAAAAAATCATTAGGAGTAGAGATTAATATTCAATGAGAACATCATGTATAAAGATCAGTTGCAGGGAAAGAAATAGGAAAAAGAAAAACCAGAATACATAGTGCTTGATGATATCACTGAAAAATAAATTCCAAAGGTACCATACAATCAAAATTTAAAACAACAGGAGCAACAAGTACCTCAAACTCCTGAAAGTGTTGTTAGAATATATACCAAGTTAAGTAGACCCCCTGAACTATACTCTCCTCATTGTATTATTTATTGTTGACTGATTATGGTGAACCAAAATGTTATGAAGATGAAATGTAGGTAGACACCAAAAAGAAGTGGGAGAAAGGCATGAAAGAGGAAATGGATTCCTTGGTAAATAACTAGACTTGGGACTTGGTTTAGTTTTTTGTAGGAAAAAGAGCATTGTATAATAAATGGGTTTACAAGTTGAAGGAATAAGACAAAGGAAAAAAATGGTACAAGGCTAGACTTGTTGTAAAGGGGTTTGTGCAAAAGAAAGGTATATATTTTGATGAAATATTTTCTCCTATTGTTAAAGTGAATTCAATTAGGACTATTTTAAGTCTTGTGGCAGTAGAAGATTTGCATCTTGAACAATTAGATGTAAAAACAACTTTTATCCATGGGGATTTGGAGGAGAGATTTATATGCAGCAACCACAGGGGTATGAGGTCAAAGGGAAGGAAAATTTGGTATGCAGGTTTAAGAAGAGCTTGTATGGCCTAAAGAAAGCTCCAAGGCAGTGGTATTTGAAGTTTGACAGGTTTATGATAGAACAAGGTTATAATAGATGTCATTATGATCACTGTGTTTATTTTAAAAGGACAGAAAATGGAAGCTATATTATCTTGCTCTTGTATGTAGATGGCATGCTTGTTGTAGGGTCTAATATGCATGATATAAATGTGCTCAAGAAGAAATTAGCTATTTCATTTGCAATGAAGGATTTGGGTGCTGCAAAGAAAATCCTTTGTATGAGAATAGCGAGAGACAAGAAAAATCACAAATTGACATTGTCTCAGAGTGAGTACATAGAGAAGGTGTTTGAGAGGCTTAGAATGCAGAATGAAAAACTAGTTAGTACACCTTTGGCCAACCATTTCAAATTAAATAAGGAAATTTGTCCCAAGACACAGGAGGAGATAAAATACATATCTAGGGTCCCTTAATCATCAACAATTGACAGCTTGATGTATGCAATGGTCTGCACAAGACCAGATATTGCACATGCAGTGGGAGTTGTGAGCAGGTATATGAACAATTCAGGTAAAGAACATCGGGGTGCAATAAAGTGGATTCTCAGGTATTTGAGAGGTACTGCTACTCATGCATTATGTTTTGGAGGTTCAGACACTGTTCTACAGGGATATGTTGATTCATATATGGAAGGTGATAAAGATAGCAGGATGAGCACCACGGGGTATGTTTTTACTATAGGTGGAACAACAATAAGTTGGATTTCAAAACTGCAAAAGGTTGTTGCACTTTCAACAGCAGAGGCAGAGTATGTTGCAGCTACAGAGGCTATTAAAGAGATGATTTGGTTACAGAGGCTTATGGAGGAATTGGGAAAGAAGCAGGAGAATATCAAGTTGTATTGTGACAGTGAGAGTGCCATTCATATTGAAAATAAATCAACCTTACATTCAAATGCCAAGAATATATAGCTCATGTACCATTTCATACGATTCATCTTGGAATATGGACATTTGAATTTGGAAAAGATACACTCTAGCCATAATCCCGCAGACATGTTAACTAAGGGAGTAACCAAGGAGAAACTGAGTTCCTGCTCAGTTTCAGTTGGTCTTCAAGCATGAAGGTGAAGATGATAAATTTTCCAAGTCTAAGAAGGTTCATATTCCAATAGATACAAAAATGGTGGAGTTGTTGAGATCAATCTCCAAGTGGGAGATTGTTGGTTGTGGAGCCTGATTATCTTCCTGATTCATAGGTGTTTGTTTTCAGCCATGTTTATACCACATGAAGAATTTACACCCCAAAATAATGTACACTTCTACATGTGGGGTAGTGCAGAGAGGGGTTACCCCCTCTACGGGCTTCGGGGGAAAGCGGGCCCCTGGCAGGGGTTCATGTTACAACATTCCCCGATGAGGGTTGATGTAGGAGCATCGTCATCAAAGAACAAGTGGAGGACAAATCATCACCCTAGCACGCATTTTTAAGTGATTTTGAATTTTAGAGATGGCATGTCATGAAATTTCTTGAAATATTGTAATTAAAGAAGATATTAAATGTTAAGAGGCTGAACCATCGTGTGATATCGATGGAGGTTGTATTTTCTTTAATGTAGTTAATAGCAGCGCAGATCTGAAGCATTCGTTCTTATCTGTCTGTACCTATCATTTATTGTAATAATCCTTAGTAGTTGAAAGCTTTTAATTTGATAGGATACCACTAAGGTAGTTAGAGGGAAAATCTCTATGAGCCCTCTTGTATAAATATTTTGTTTTGTTGCCCAAATGAGGCTACAAAAGGTTATGCGGGAGGTTGCTGAAAGTTGCTGAGAGTTGTTTGGAAGTAGCTACTGAAGATTATTGTAGTAAAATAATGTTGAATCTTATCAAGTTGTATGATCCCATGTACATATGATTTGAATGAATATAACAGAGAAGCATTGATCCAAATGTATGGTGTTCTATTACTATGTCTATCTGAATGAATGGTAGGCTTTCTGTTTAGTTGTAATTCTCTGTTATTACTTGTTCTTATGTTATGAATGCTTTACATGGTTGGATGTATGAATCTATGAGGATTGGATAAGTTTGAATTGTTTCTCTTCTATGAGATTATGCAAGGAGTGCATAGTGTTTCCAAGGTGTGCGTTGACAGATCCTAGTTTGACTCAGAAGCTCATAAGAGATAACGCGGAGCTTTATATGCAAGGAGTGCATATTTTCCACAAGGAGTGCATTGACAAAGTCTATTCTGACTCAGACGCTCATGAGGGATAACATGAAGTTATTTGTAAAGAGTGCAAAGGAACCACTCAAGGCATGCATAGGAAGAAACACACTCAAAGTCAAAATGTTCAAGAGGAACAATTGATTCATGTAAGAACTGTTGAAAGGAGTGCACAGTTTCCCACAAAAGGGTTAAGTAAAAGAAAGATGTTGCAAGGCGTGCACATGGTCAATATTTGGCTAAGTGTCGAAGAATCATTCTGAGGAGATCAAAGTTTCGAGAAGAAAAAATCTCAGAAGAGATAGTGGTCGATAATTCTTTAGTAGGGAGGAGCCACTGAAAATTTCCTAGTCAATGAGCAAGACCCATTCGGAGGAATCAGAATCTTTCCAGATCGTGAGATCTGGAGAAGATGCCCGAAGGATAGTATTTGAATCCTTCAACACATCATGTGTTTTGATATTTGAAGGTGTTCAAGGAGTGGAATTGCCTAAAACCTGAAGCCTCGAAGTAAATATAATCCATCAGTATCGAGGAGGATACGTAGCAACAGATCAAAAAGTATGAGAGATAAAGCTCTGAAATATTTGCATGGAGTAGAAGTAATTTTTTTCGAAGTCGTGAAGGCCGGAGAGATCTGGACCGTTGGATCCAAAAGGACACGTGATGGAGATCCATGTGCTTTGGGGAAAATATTACTCCAAAGGAAAGCGAGAGTAGTGAAGTCAAAATTCTCGAAAGGCCGGAGTCAACAAAAGCCGTTCATGAATGGAGGGACACGTGGAGAGTGGAGACTTACTCCAAAGAAAAATAACTTCGGAGGAATATGAGTGTTAAGGCATGGAAACAACCAAAGCCCGAAGTCAATAAGGGGGATAGCCTGAGGTTCTAGCTGTGATCATAAGGAAAAGAGGAGCCTAGTAGAGGAGCTAGCACTCGCCACTCAGTACTACCAAAAGTACCAAGAAAAGGTTGTGCAGGTGGATCGAACCTGCGTGGGTAATGTTATCACTGTAACAATTTTTTGGACTCAAAGTATCGAGAATTAGCAGGAGGCTAAATCGATGGACTAGTAGACGGGTCACATCTAGCGGACGGGGCTAAATCTAGCAGAGGTGTGAAGTGGATGGGACCCAATAGGTCATGAATTGAAGGCGCTGCCGATCAACGGCCATGGAGCATATCGGGGGTGAGAACTAGCGCATGGGATAATATATTGAGAGCAAGCCGATGAGGATACCATGGTTTTGTCTTGAGGGTACGTGGCACCCTGGGATGCATATCAGGGGGAAAAGCGGGTGAGCTCGAAATCGCTAAACCACATCCCAATGTCACGTGTCAAAATATTATTGAATATGTCAAATCCAAGGGCCGCATGTGGAAAGGGAAAGATGGTGGCCAGTCAAATCACTTTAGGACACTTGTTTGGGTACTTTTCGTCCGTGAGATGCCGGGTGAGAGCTGCCAAAAAATCGATTCAAAGGCTCATCATTTGAAATCAGTGGCCAAACATGATAAGTTGTTATCCATGCAAGTACCTTCGTCAGTAACCCATGATTAGTACTCAATGATGACTTCCATTCAAAACATGGGTGATATTGCTCTGTTGTTGAAGATTAACGTTTTATTCCAGTATAGGGTAACCATGAATCAAATTGTTCATCTAATTCTTGTACAACTAAGGGGGGTTAAGCTTGTTCTTCAGGGAAAACCAAAGGAAATGGAGAAGACATATCCGACGACCTTCATCGAACCAGGATATTCAAATAATCTGACAAAATTGTTGGTAAAGAAGAAATAAAATCGTGTTGCATGAATACTGGCAACAAAATTTCACACAGAGCCTGTAGATGAGCCGGGGTCAGGTGAAGGAATTAGACTAAATCCTATCATGAAGGATTTAATTATCAATGGGTACATAGACAAATATCACCTCCAAACTGGCAAGGGTAAAAGGAGCAAGCGATAGAAGGCAAAGGTTAAAGATGAAGTGGTTGAAAGTGTTGGAGAAAACCAACCTGCTTGGCTTGAAACTTTAAAGGAATAAATTGCTAATATGAAATAGATTTCAAGCTAAATTAAGTATGTTTCATAGAATTTTGTAATGATACAGACAAGTGGCATTCAGGGTAAAAATATTAAATATGTCAGTTTTGGTTTATAATGTCCCCTAGAAGATAGGAGTTCAGTTATTGTACGTTACTCCTTCCGTGACAAATGTCTATTTTTGGAACTTTGGGGAAGATGATTCATTTTGAATTCCATATGTAATGAATCTATATATACTATCAAAAGGATAAATGAATGGTTGGAATTACCGGAGAGGGGCCTGCCCTCGTAGTAGGATAACTTTGTAGCTTTTTATGAAATTTTAATATAAGCAGAAAGGGTTTTCCTTAGACAGCTAAGATTCATCACGGTTTTGATGTTCAGTGTGTCTTCTTGTATTTCATTATTCATGAATGTGTTTTTATTCTAGTAATAATCCATAAATAATAGAAGGAATTCATCTTCGCTGGTGCTCCTTCTTATATCGATTATACTTGTTATGTAATTTTGGTTACTGTTTCAGACTTCACTCATGATTAGTGCTCTGTTTGCAGTAGCCAGTTCTCATGTTTCTTCTTCTAATACTTCACCAAGAGATTTTCTCTATATTAAATGCCTCTTGCTGATAGTAGTCTTTCCTCTCTTCTCCTCCACCACCTCACATTACTTATTTGGCTGAACATCATACCTATTTTTCCTCTGTTCCCTCTGGAAATACATAGCTTATAACTCTTCATATTTTTTTAGGAATGGACCCCATTTCCTGATGGCCTTGCTCTTCTATTTTGTCCTACCACCTTTAAATTTTACACCATGGTAGAATCTGACCTCTGTACACGCATAGCCAAATATTTCGAATATCCCAAATAATTGTATTTCTGAGAGAGACCTCTCCGGTTGGAAAGGTCAGAATCCAACCTAAAGTTGGTTGAAATAGTTTCCTCTGTCGTCTGTCTTCCATACAGATAGATTTACAGAGTGCTAACATTCTGGCATTGTTGTCGGGGATGAAATTGAAAAAATTTCCCTGGGAAAGAACAAAATGGTTGAGTTCTAAGGTCTGAGAGAAACAAACACTTAGGCACATATTGGCTATATTCCTTCTCTGGCGACTCCACACATCAAAAATCAATTTGAAGGTGATTCCATTGGTAGAAGAATCCAATAATTTAAATTTTCGTTGGTGACTCCACTTTCAATGCAGAATCCAACTTCTAAAACATCATTGGTGACTCCACTCAAACTTCAAATGCAATTCAGAGACTCCACTGGAGGATGAGAGCCCTTGACATAGGTATGAAAGGACATCATGGGAGGAAACAAGTACTTAAGGTTGAGTTTTTTCCAAGACATTATATTTTTTGTTGTGAATTACCTCTGGTCCTTTCCTRAACATGATAAACAAATTTTTCTTTACCTACTGCATTCAAATGATGATCATGATAATCCTGAAATTGTATATCCTCCTCTTAAAGTTATACAAATATTTCCTTAGTCCATCACCGATTTTGATCGAAACCTCCCATCCGAACCATGTGATAATGACAACCAAGTTGATGAGCCTCATGAAACCAAGGCTGATATTGCATCTCTTGTACTTGATCCAACACCCTCCAAGACCCAAAACAGATATAGACCCTTAAAATTACCCCACATCCTTCATGATTTTCCTCCAAAGCACTATGGATACCTACCCGTGTTTGATGGAGAACTTGGTGCCATCACAACTKAAAAACACATCCAAGGGTTTGAAAATTTTATAGATTTGTTTGAGATTGACCATGATGATGTTTGTATGAGAGATTTCTSTCAATATTTGAAAGGAGATACCAAATAATGGTTTAAACATTTGAAGCTAGAGACAATTATCTCGTGGGAAGAATTGAAGTGTGTTTTTTCAAAGTTTTCGGGTAAGAAGAAATMTCTAGACCTACATCTTACAAAATTATATGCCTTGAAAGGGAAAAAAAATGAGACCCTTTCGACATTCAGTAGAAGGTTTTCCAGTGTTTATTATGATCTTCCCAAAGAAATTCAACCCACTGAAGCTACTGCCATGCTCCAATATGCCACTACTCTTCACCAAGATTTGTCTTTCCTCCTGTTGGAAAGAAGATATGAGACATTACAAAAAATGTTTAATGATGCTCAGGAGATTCAACACAATATCCTAGCATGTGAACATATTTGAAGTGAAGGGTTGGGTGTTCCAGGACATGAAAGTGAATATGAACATAAGACAATTGATTGGAATTTTGAGCATAACAATGATGGTTGTATAGGTCCTCTTGAAATTTTGAATGCTAATGATTTTTCAGAGGATTATATTCCACTTATTAAAAGAGAGGGAACTTATGCAGTTTCTGATCCACCCCATGATATGCATGAAGTTGATTGTTTCATATATTCATTTGTGGATAGTCAAGAAGAAGAGTTTGAAAATCAGTCTGTTGAAGAGCAAGTTGATGCTCCAAGGTTTTTTTTGCTAGGTGACATTGCAGATGTTGCTGATATGCCTATATATGATGAATATGATGATGATTATGAGATTGACTCCTTAGAACGACCAACTGCATGCTCTCTCCCTGAAAAATGTTCCTTTTCAACAGTGTAGTGAGATCCATCAACCTACATATCACAGTTGCAAAGAAGGAAGTTCTGAACCAACTGAAGGAAACTATTTACCTCTATGATTTTCTTCATTTAAATTGTTGAAAGAAAATTCTAAGATCATCATTGAGGCAAAGGAATGTGATTCACTAGAACAAATTGACAAGAAATTGCAGCTATTGGTCGAAGATGAATCCGAAAATGAGTGCATTCACCAGTCCAAAGAAATGGAAAAATGTGTATGTGATAGAAATGAAGGAAATGAAGGAAATGAAGAAATGTCTAAATTAGAAGTAAGAACCTTGCCATTATGTTTTTTTCTTTCAAGGTGCTCAAACAAAATGTCAATAATGTTTCATATCAGAAACCCTCTAGGTATGATGTTAAATTTGAAGAGAGCAGTAGACTTGCAAATGAAGAATATCTCCCGTTATGTTTTTCTTCCTTTGAATGGTTAAAATCAAATCATGATCAAATGGAGAAATTTGATCAAAGGATTGTTTTCAAAATTCATTTTCTTTCTCTTGAACTTGATGAAGATATTCAACAAGATTTCCAGCAAGACAAAGTGTTTCAAAGTTGCCTTTCTTCCCCTGTGAATGATGGGGTTGTTCAAATTCTAAGTGGCCTAGACATGGATGAGGATTTTGAAACTACATCTATGGAGACTTCAAGAAGTGAACGAACAACTGACATAGAGTTTTAGGAAAGTAACAAAACAATGTATGCCATTTTTCAATCAGAAATATAGAAAGATAATGAAGAGGCAGTTGTTTTATTTGATTCATTTGAAAATCATGGTTTTGAGAAAGCATCCATGAGAAATCTGGAATGTAAAATAGTTCATGCTGTTAGCTTTCCACATTTGCAAGAATATTATGAACAAGAACTTATTCCCATTCATTCATTTGCAAGACAAAATGACAGTCCTCAAGAAAATTTCCAGAAGGTTAATAAAACCAAACTAGAATTGTTCGATGAACAAGTGGATATTCTTGATATACATAATCTGGCTATCATATCTGAGGATGTTCAAGGACATATGCATGTTTTTGTTGATATACGTGGAAGAGTGGAAAGACCTATCGCTTCCATTCCATTTGAAACTATTCTCAGAACAAAAGAAATAGAACAAGAACAAAAAACACTTACGAAAGAGGCCTTTTTTTGTTTTTGTTCATCAGGAAGAAATAATTTTTCATGGTTTCCATGACCCTGTGGCATGTCGTATGGAAAATTATAACAATCAAAATTTAAGTCTTAGGATGGATTGTAAGCTTAGAAGTGAATATGATGACAAATCAACGTCAGTATTAGATATGGATTGCTTTCCACCAGAGGTTTCATTTCAGCCAACACTATTTTTTGACTCAGGAGATTGTTATTTCCAACGGTCTCAACAAAATTTTCATTTTCTTGATGGAAATCAACAGGGGAAATCGCATGAAATCAATAATGCAGTGGAAGAAGTGAAACATGATTGTGGTCTTATGCATGTGTTGGAATATCCATTTGCAATTTTTCTACAAAGAAAAAGCAGCGCCAATGTTTTTGAAATTCTAAGATTCAAGCATATATATAACTTATCGAAAGGGTTATCAGTGAATAGGATTTGGAACAAGCATGTGCTAAATAAACAATCAATGAATAAAGTACTGGCTTGGATACATTGGCACTTTGATTTCACTTGACTGGCAATTCATTTCATCAGTTAGGGTATGTAGGCGCAAATAAGCTTGTAGATCAAGCATTTTCAAGTTTAGGTCTCCAAATAAAGCATTCAGCCTCTAAGTGAGGATAGTGTACAGATTGCAGTTTGCAACGGAAATTGGTGACAGGTCAAGGTATTATACGCATCTGTTGTAAGAGAAGCCCCAATGGATGAGGCATGAGGTCTACTGTTCTTTTCTACCTCGCAGGGAGGATAGCATCCCTAGTTAGAGCCTATGTTATCACTGTAAAATTTTTTTGGACTCCAAGTCTTGGAACTTAGAAGGAGGCTAAATCAATATAGAGGAGAGATATACTAGCAGATGAGTCACATCTAGCGGACGGGGATAAATATAGCAGAGGTGTGAAGTGGATGGGACCTAGCAGGTCATGGATTGAAGGCGCTACCGATCAACGATCGTGGAGCGTATCGGGCCGAGAACTAGCATGGGGGATAATCTCTTGAGAGTGGGCCGATGAGAATACCATGGTTTCTCCTTGAGGGTACGTGGTGCCCCGGGATGCATATCGGGGGGAAAAGCGGGTGAGCTCAAAAATTATAAACCACACCCCGATGTCACGTGTCAAAATATTATTGAATATGTCAAATCCAAGGGCTGCATGTGGAAAGGGAAAGTTGAGAGCTAGTCGAATCACTTCCGGACACTTGTTTAGGTACTTTTCATCCATGCGATGCCGGGTGAGCGCCGCCAACAAACTGATTCGAAGGTTCATCATTTGAAATCAATGGCCAAATGTGATAAGTCATTATCCATGCAAGGAACTTCGTTAATAACCCATGATTAGCACTCAATGACGACTGTCATTCAAAACATGGGTGATATTGCTCTGTTTTTGAAGATTAACGTTTTATTCCAGAACAGGGTAACCATGAATCAAATCGTTCATCTAATTCTTGTACAGATAAGGGGGGTAAGCTCGTGCTTCGGGGAAAACCATAGGAAATGGAGAAGACATATCCGATGACCTTCAATGAACCAAGATATTCAAATAATCTGACAAAATTGTCGGTAAAGACGAAAGAAAATCTTGCTGCACGAATACTAGAAACCAAATTTCACACAGAGCTTGCAGATGAGCCGGGGTTAGGTGAAGGAATTAGAATGAATCCTATCATGAAGGATTTAATTATCAATGGGTATGCAGTCAGATATCACCTGCAATATGGCAAGGGTAAAAGGAGCAAGCGACGGAAGACAAAGGTTAAAGCTGAAGTGGTTGAAAGTGTTGGAGAAAACCAACCTGCTTGGCTTGACACTTTAAAGGAAGAAATTGATAATCTAAAATAGATTTCAAGATAAATTAAGTATGTTTCAGAGAATTTTGTAATGATACAGACAAGTGGAATTCAAGGTAAAATTCTCAAATATGTCAGTTTTGGTTTATAACGTCCCCTAGAAGATAGGAGTTCAGTTATTGTACGTTACTCCTTCCGTGACATGTCTATTTTTGGAACTTTGGGGAAGATGATTCGTTTTGAATTCCATATGTAATGAATCTATATATACTATCAAAAGGATAAATGAATGGTTGGACTTACCGGAGAGGGGCCTGCCCTTGTAGAAGGATAACTTTGTAGTTTTTTATGAAATTTTAATATAAGCATAAAGGGTTTTTTCTGAGACAACCGAGATTCATCACGGTTTTGATGTTCAGTGTGTCTTCTTGTATTTCATTATTCGTGAATGCATTTTTTCTGCTAGTAATAATCTGTAAATAATAGAAGTAATTCATCTTCGTTGGTGCTCCTTCTTATATTGATTATACTTGTTATGTAATTTTGGTTATTGTTTCAGACTTCGCTCGTGATTAGTCCTCTGTTTGCAGTAGCTAGTTCTCATGTTTCTTCTTCTAATGCTTCACCAAGAGATTCACTCTATATTAAACACCTATTGTTGATAGTAGTCTTTCCTGTCCTCTCCTCCACCACCTCACATTACTTATTTGGCTGAACATCATACATGTTTTTCCTCTATTCCCTCTGGAAATACATAGCTTATAACTCTTTATATTTTTTAGGAATGGACCCCATTGACTGATGGCCCTGCTCTTCTGTTTTGTCCTACCACCTTTAAATTTTACACCATGGAAGAATCTGACCTCTGTACATGCCTTTCCAAATATTTCAAATATCCCAAATAGTTGTATGTCCGAGAGATCCCTCTCTGGTTGGAAAGGTTAGAATCCAACCTAAAGTTGGTTGAAATAGTTACCTCTATCGTTTGTCTTCCATACAGATATATTTATAGAGTGCTATCAGGTAACAAAAGGGGGGCCTGTGTGAATTAAATACAGGGTCTAGCAGAGGCCCGAAGAGATTATTCGGCTCAGTAAACCTAAATATCCTTGACCGGGAGGTCAGGTAGCCCATAGGAGGGAAGGGGTCCTGCATCAAGTGGTATCAGAGCCACTGATTTTAAATTTATGTAGGAAATAGAGGATATAGTATGATAACATCCAGTGGTATCAGATACATTAAGTGGTACCTATGTAAAGGAGAAATATCAGCACCATGCCACCTATAAGATGTGCAGAGCAACCTATAGCAAATAAAGCTATGGAAAGGGAGATGAGAGAACTTCATGCAAGATTAGATGCTATGGAGACAACACAAACAAGATCACCTGATGTTGGAGACGTCAGTGATGCAGAGAGAGAATACGTGGAAGTTGAAGGAGCTACAGGAGAAGATGATGCAGAAGAACTCTTGTTGAAAGCCATTGTCAAATTGGGAGCTAGAGAAAAAATAAAAATCCTGATGTACGAAGGCAACTTGGATGTTGAAGAATTTCTAGATTGGATAATAGAAATGGAAAAATAATTCAACTATGAATAAGTTGAAGACGAGAATAAAGTGAAGCATGTTGTCAATAGATTGAAGGGACTCTCAACACTATGGTGGGATGAACTACATGATGATATAAGAAGTAAAGGCAAGCAAAATATCAAGAGATGGGACATAATGGTAGCCAAGATGAAAGCTAAATTCATACCCAAAGACTACTAGATAAATCTATTCATGAAGTTACAGAACCCGAGACAAAAAGGATTGATAGTAAAAGAATACATAGAGGAATTTTATAAGCTAAACATCAGGTCTGGACAGAGGAAAAAAGATGATGAAAAGGTTTCCAGATATATCAATGGTCGAAGATATGAAATCCAAGATGAAATCAACATGATATCAGTAAGAAAAGTGGAAGATTCTTATCATATTGCACTAAAGGGAGAATATAAGTTGGCCAGGAATCAGAGTCAGTGAAGTAGAGGAAGAAGTCTAAACAGAGGTAAGGAAATTTTCCATGACAAGAAACATAAGCCCAAGGTTGAGACTGGAAAACCACACAGTCAGTCAGAAAGAGGAGGAAGTTCTCAAGGGAGAAAATATGGTGAAAGGAATTCTTTTCCTTCAGGAAGAGGAAGAGGCAGAGGAGGAGAGGTGAAGTGTTATACCTATGGAAAAACATGACACATGTCTTCAGA
This sequence comes from Picea glauca, assembly GCA_000966675.3. Classification (NCBI taxonomy): domain Eukaryota; kingdom Viridiplantae; phylum Streptophyta; class Pinopsida; order Pinales; family Pinaceae; genus Picea; species Picea glauca. The sequence goes on from JZKD02S1674991.1 coordinate 200,509, forward strand.
ATGCCCCAAGAAAAAGAAAGGAGGAGGTGAATCTCACATTTCGGAAGCACATAAGTGGAATGTTGAGGCAGAAGGTGCATAAGATAGGAGATATTTGATGATGAAGAAGGTTCTCTTGAAGCCAGAGCCAAAGGTGGAGAAACCAGTGCAGAGGAACAATTTGTTCATAACTTCTTGCAAGACTAAATACATGGTATGTAAGGTGATAATTGACAGTGGGAGCATTGATAACTTAGTATCCAAAGAAATGGTGGAGAATTTGGAGCTGGAGACAACTGCACATCCGAGTCTGTATAGAGTCTCATGGTTGCAGAAAGGACACCAGGTAATGGTAACTAAACAATGCCTAGTTGAATTTAAGATAAGAGGATATATAGATGAGATTTTGTGCGATGTGATTCCCATGGATGTATGTCATATCTTGTTGGGGAGACCATGGTAGTTTGAAAAAAATGTTAGTCATGATGGGAGGAAAAATACTTATACCTAGGAGAAAAATGGTAGGATGCACATGCTACTACCCATAGATGATAAGAAAGTGAAGGAAGAATCCAACACAAGTATACTTCTCATGAGTGGGAAGGAAATCTTAAGTGAATTCAAGAAGGAACATGAGATGCAATTTGCTGTGGTGAGGAATCCCATATTATTCCTTATGGGTACTTCTATGGATGATCTGTCTGAATAAATTCAGGAGTTGTTAGAGAATTTTGCTGACATAGTAGTGGATGAGTTTCCTCGCTCATTACCACCCATCAGGAGTATCAACCATCACATTGATTTAATACCAGGAGCGAGTTTTCCGAAAAAATCAACATACAAATTGACACCTCAAGAGAATGAGGAGGTAAAGAGACAAGTCCAGGATTTGATGGACAATGGTTTAGTCAGAGAAAGATTGAGTCCATGCACAGTACCAACTATGTTGAGTCCAAAAAATGATGGAGGATGGAGAATGTAGAAATTTCAATACACTTAATGTATTTCCTACGATTCTCCTGATCTAACAATTATATGCCACTGTTAAATACATAATTTCTTCTACTAATATTCTTGCAGAAATTTAAACGATGATCACAAAGTGAAATATCAAGAACACATAACACAATTTTTTTTCTGGGAAAGAGTAAAGCTAAAAAACCCACTATCATGTATTATCTATATCATGGATCATGAAACAATCTCATACAAAAATATAATCCAAGAGATCTCAGTACAATACAATCATCTCACACTGTCATACAAAACTCAACAAATACATGTGCCAATTCTATCCAGACAGCCTGCCTCCTTTCCACAATCCCTGCAATTAGAATTCTCACAATGAATTCGAATTGTGTATTTTTTCACATGCTCATGAGCATATCCACTGCATGTGTGATTGCATGAGTGCACTTCACTCAAATCACAACTGATAGCCAAACTATCCCTTTCACCTGTTATCTCAACCGGGTCTCCACTGGGTCTGACATGCATGTAGTTAACCGTGGAGAATCTTCAGTTGCATGTGAGTTCACTGATTGTGAATTAATGAATAATTAATTCACTGAACTCTCACTAGTGCAAGTTTAGTTACAACTANTCAGATATCTTAGGACATGCTTACCCGCCTTCCAAAAGAGTTTGGTAGGCTTAACCATCGCTTGACTTAGCTGGTTAACCGCATAGCAAATGTCCGGTCTCGTGTTCACTAAATATATTCACAAACCCACTAACTGTCGATAGACAGTAGCATCCACTACCTCTCCATAAGTAGCATCCTCTTTCCTCCAGTTTCCTGGAAGAGGATTATCCATGGGTTTGCATCCCTCCATGTGAAACTTACCTAGTATCTCTCTTGCATACTTACCTTGAGACACAAAAAGTTCACCATCTCGTTGCCATATTTCCAATCCAAGGAAATAATGAAGAAGGCCCAAATCCTTCATCTCAAACTGCTTTGAAATGTCATCCTTGCATGAGTGTATCAGGTGCTCATCACCAGTCAGTATTAAATCATCAACATAAAGCACAATGATTAAGAGCTTTCCCTCCACCAAAATTTGGTATAGGTTTGCATCTGCTTCACTTTTGGTGAAGCCCAATCCAGTGAAATAACTGTCTATCCAAGTGTACCAAGCACGAGGTGCTTGATTCAACCCATACAGTTCTCTCTTGAGTCTGCACACATGTGAATCCTTGTCAAAGGTCTCAAAACCTTTTGGATTTTCAATGTACACTTCTTCCTCAATGATCCTGTTGAGGAACACAATTTTTACATCCATCTGATGAATGCGCAAGCCCATCTATGTTGAGAGTGTAAGGATGGATCTTATGGAAGAGTACCTTGCGACATGTGCAAAGGTCTCATCATAATCTATCCCCTCAATCTATGAGAAGCCCCAGGCCACAAACCTGGCCTTGTATTTCTCCACACTCCCATCAACAACTTGCTTTACCTTATAGATCCATCTCGAACCTACCACTGATTTGTCGGCCGGTCTTGGGACAGTTTCCCATGCACTGTTTTTGACAATGGAGTCATACTCCTCTACCATAGCATCAACCCAAGTGGGATCCTGCACTGCTTCCTAAAGGGAATATGGTTCAATCACAATAAATTTTCTCATGAGAGCCATGTATCCAGCGAATCGATCAAAGGAATGTCTCTGTCTATGCTATGAAGTAGGGGATCCTACATTCTATGCAACATCTAGTCTCAATCTGTTAGCTTCCGTGGTGCGCTTTATTCCATTTATGATGGATGTCTCTACTTGAGTGGTTTCCTCCACTCCATGAACCTCCTCATGTGATTGATCTACATCTTGAGACTCATATTTGGGAACCAACAATTCCTCTTCTGCATGCAAGTCTAGCTCCCTCTCAGGCGACAACCGCATGGCTTTCCCCTCATCAAATTTTATGTCCTGTTGCATAATAGTCATATTACTGTTTGGAAAATACACACGATAATTATGGGGTGTTTTTGTGTACCCCACAAATATCCCAACTTCAGCAGTCAGTTCCAGCTTCTTCCTGGCATCCTTGGTCACATGGAAAAAAACAGATGAGCCAAAATTTTTAAAATGAGAAACATCAGGTTTCTTACCAGTGAAAGCTTCTTCAGGTGTACTCATGCCAAGTATTCTATGAGGACAACGATTCTACACATAAACCGTAGTATTGCATGCTTCTGCCCACAAATTCATTAGTAGGCCTTGATCATGCAACATCGCTTGTGCTGCACCCACGATCGTTCTGTTCTTCCTCTCTGCGACCCCATTTTGCTGTGGGTTATGATGTGCTATGAGTTATCTTTGAATTCCTTCTCTTCTACAGAAGTATTTGAATTCATTAGAGATGTATTTTCCACCATTATCACTCCTTAGAGCCTTCACTTGCTTCCCCAACTCTTTCTCTACTAATGCTTTAAACTCACAAAAATTTGAGAATGTTTGGTCCTTCTTCTACATGAATAATATCCGACATTTACAAGAAAAGTCATCAACAAAAATAACATAATGCCTATGTTTTGCTATTGAATCAACCAAGAATGGCTCACACACATCTGTGTGAATTCTCTCCAGGATCACCGAAGCACAGTTCTCCTTTTCATGAAAGGTGGAATTTACATACTTCCCCATGGTGCACCCCTTGCACTGATCTAACTGAGCAAGTGTTCCCCTTGGAAGTCCAATAGATATTTGTTGCATGATCTTCAAGGCTCCATGATGAATATGGCCCAATCTCCTGTGCCATAAATCGCCCTCATCCAACATGTAGAGATTCTTAACTCAAATCCCTATCTTCTTGACTTGACCCATTGCTTTATGTCACAGGTAGAATTTTCCACCGCTAAAAACAACATCATAGCCTCTGTCCTCCAAAATTGCGACTGAGACCAAGTTTTTCTTCAGACCTGGAGCATGCATAACATTTTTCAATTGAAATGGTTGACTTGACTCCCTATGAAAGGTAATGGTACCAATACCAGTCTCACTATATCATCCATCGTCACCCATATCAATATGAATTCTGAGATCTTTCTCCTCCAAGTCACTGAAATACTCTTTATCTCCCGTCATGTGGTAGGAAGCGCCACTATCCAAATACCACACCGATCCCGATGGACTTGATGCCATGCATGTGATCAAAGAGAATTCAAGTTTAAATTGTGAGACAAGAGCCTCACCAGTTGCAGCTCCAACAACTGTCTTTCTCTTCCTCTTCTGTGGATAGTTAGTAGCGAGATGCCCATGTTCATGACAATTAAAACACTTCACTTTGGACAAATCTGTTGGCATGTTTTCAGAAAAAAGGTAGAGCATGATGGTTGGCATGTTTAACAGGCAGAAGTATTCTTGTCATTGATGGCAAGATCAGAGTATTCCTATCATTTATGGCTTCGATGGAAAACAGGAATAGAAGATAAGTTCAGGAAGACCAGCAACGCAACAATGATCGAATGACAAGATCAAAGTGTTGGTCAAACTCCATTTCGGAGTTTTTGTTATTGGGATTTCGGATATCGGGAGATATAAGTGTCAAGGATCATTACAAAAGGAGTCTCGAACCCACGATATGCAAAATCACGAAATATCCTCAGCTGTCAGATCGAGGATTGATTTGAACCGTTGATCAGGCATGATGAAGGCCCGTAAAGTTTGATAAGATCTGGATCATTAGATCCCATCCTGAATTCCTGATGGCTGTCAGATCTTAATGGAGACAAGAAGAGCGCATATATGGAGGATATATCTCAGGCATTAGATTCGAGCACGAGGACCGACCATCGTAGGATCCAGGAGAATCTGCACGATCTTTAAAAGTGCAAGGTGAAGCGAGTTCATGAAATCCCGAAATACCGATGCAGACACAATGAAGACTTGCGAAATCATGAAAAGATCCTGACTGTCAATACACCAAAGGATGTGGACCGTTGATCTAAGCTCCATCTCGGAGTCTCACCTATCACGACTTTGAGCGAGGAGAATCTCCATCTAAGAAACCGCGAGATGCGAATTCACAATGAGATATCGACCGTAGATTCATCGAGATCGTGGACCATTGATCTCAGCTTTATCTCGGAGTTTCACAAATCGCGACTTATAGAGGCAAGAAACAATACCACAGAAATGTCGAAATCGCGATATGCGAAATCACGATTTAATTGTAGCCGTTAGATCAAGGTGTGATCTAGACCGTTGATCTGGCCCCATTTCGAAGTTTCACGAATCGCGACTTGGAGAGGCAAGAAACATAACCACAAGAATGCCAAAATCACAATATGATTTGAGCTGTTGAATCAAAATCAGATCTGAACCGTCGAATCATAGGACAAGTGGCAAGTGATTCGAATTTCGTTGACTTGGAGTCAACGGAGCATGGTGTGGAAACTCATGAAATATGAAGCGCCTTTTGGAACAACCTATGGTCAGCGCCGGTGGTAACAAGAAGGGAAGGAGTTAGTTTAGATAAGCTCCATTTTGGAGTTTCGGGAATCGCAACTTGGAGAGTCGATATGCCTCATATCCAGATTCACGAAATGCGAAATTGCGAAAGCGCTTTATGCATAAGCGCATGGTCACATCCATTGGGCACATCGATGGAAGATGGAGGAAGAAGATAGAGGTGATAAGCTTCACCATAGGGATCCTGTAATGCCAAATTACGAAATGGCGAAACAGGCACAAGATTCTTTATTCTTTATCCAATGGTTCAAGTGAGTTTGAATATGATCAGAGGGCTACTGTTCACTCTCACAGTTAATTCATCAGTTAGCAAAACTGATTCATGATTCTTGATCGGTTGGAGTTTTAGTTTCTTAGACGATTTTATTTTCCCTAAGAGGATTCGAATTGTAATTGCTGTGGGTGTGGTGCATAAAAGAAAAAGATACAGACTGTGCGGGGTTGGTGGTTCTGGATGAAAAATGAATTAAACTGTAAAAAAGGGAAAATCACAGTATGCGCAGTGTGAGATTGAAAATATGCGCAGTGTGAGATAAAACTCAGAGAAGATTAACATACGAGGAATAGACTTGAAGCAGAGTAGAATGACAGAACAAGTTGAAGCAGAGTAGAATTGCAGAACATACAAAGGAAGAGAAGAATTGCAGAACAGTTAGAAGAAGGCCAGATTTACAGAACAAAGAAGAAGTGGTAAGAATCGATTTATCTGTGTAGTTGGTTGTTTAATCATTCATTTAATATTCCAAGGTGGTTGGGAGGTGCTAGGGAGTACTGTTGTCCTCAGAGGTTCAAGTGGGTGCTTGAACACAGGGAGTTGCAGCTTCCTTCTGGTTGCANTCAGATATCTTAGGACATGCTTACCCGCCTTCCAAAAGAGTTTGGTAGGCTTAACCATCGCTTGACTTAGCTGGTTAACCGCATAGCAAATGTCCGGTCTCGTGTTCACTAAATATATTCACAAACCCACTAACTGTCGATAGACAGTAGCATCCACTACCTCTCCATAAGTAGCATCCTCTTTCCTCCAGTTTCCTGGAAGAGGATTATCCATGGGTTTGCATCCCTCCATGTGAAACTTACCTAGTATCTCTCTTGCATACTTACCTTGAGACACAAAAAGTTCACCATCTCGTTGCCATATTTCCAATCCAAGGAAATAATGAAGAAGGCCCAAATCCTTCATCTCAAACTGCTTTGAAATGTCATCCTTGCATGAGTGTATCAGGTGCTCATCACCAGTCAGTATTAAATCATCAACATAAAGCACAATGATTAAGAGCTTTCCCTCCACCAAAATTTGGTATAGGTTTGCATCTGCTTCACTTTTGGTGAAGCCCAATCCAGTGAAATAACTGTCTATCCAAGTGTACCAAGCACGAGGTGCTTGATTCAACCCATACAGTTCTCTCTTGAGTCTGCACACATGTGAATCCTTGTCAAAGGTCTCAAAACCTTTTGGATTTTCAATGTACACTTCTTCCTCAATGATCCTGTTGAGGAACACAATTTTTACATCCATCTGATGAATGCGCAAGCCCATCTATGTTGAGAGTGTAAGGATGGATCTTATGGAAGAGTACCTTGCGACATGTGCAAAGGTCTCATCATAATCTATCCCCTCAATCTATGAGAAGCCCCAGGCCACAAACCTGGCCTTGTATTTCTCCACACTCCCATCAACAACTTGCTTTACCTTATAGATCCATCTCGAACCTACCACTGATTTGTCGGCCGGTCTTGGGACAGTTTCCCATGCACTGTTTTTGACAATGGAGTCATACTCCTCTACCATAGCATCAACCCAAGTGGGATCCTGCACTGCTTCCTAAAGGGAATATGGTTCAATCACAATAAATTTTCTCATGAGAGCCATGTATCCAGCGAATCGATCAAAGGAATGTCTCTGTCTATGCTATGAAGTAGGGGATCCTACATTCTATGCAACATCTAGTCTCAATCTGTTAGCTTCCGTGGTGCGCTTTATTCCATTTATGATGGATGTCTCTACTTGAGTGGTTTCCTCCACTCCATGAACCTCCTCATGTGATTGATCTACATCTTGAGACTCATATTTGGGAACCAACAATTCCTCTTCTGCATGCAAGTCTAGCTCCCTCTCAGGCGACAACCGCATGGCTTTCCCCTCATCAAATTTTATGTCCTGTTGCATAATAGTCATATTACTGTTTGGAAAATACACACGATAATTATGGGGTGTTTTTGTGTACCCCACAAATATCCCAACTTCAGCAGTCAGTTCCAGCTTCTTCCTGGCATCCTTGGTCACATGGAAAAAAACAGATGAGCCAAAATTTTTAAAATGAGAAACATCAGGTTTCTTACCAGTGAAAGCTTCTTCAGGTGTACTCATGCCAAGTATTCTATGAGGACAACGATTCTACACATAAACCGTAGTATTGCATGCTTCTGCCCACAAATTCATTAGTAGGCCTTGATCATGCAACATCGCTTGTGCTGCACCCACGATCGTTCTGTTCTTCCTCTCTGCGACCCCATTTTGCTGTGGGTTATGATGTGCTATGAGTTATCTTTGAATTCCTTCTCTTCTACAGAAGTATTTGAATTCATTAGAGATGTATTTTCCACCATTATCACTCCTTAGAGCCTTCACTTGCTTCCCCAACTCTTTCTCTACTAATGCTTTAAACTCACAAAAATTTGAGAATGTTTGGTCCTTCTTCTACATGAATAATATCCGACATTTACAAGAAAAGTCATCAACAAAAATAACATAATGCCTATGTTTTGCTATTGAATCAACCAAGAATGGCTCACACACATCTGTGTGAATTCTCTCCAGGATCACCGAAGCACAGTTCTCCTTTTCATGAAAGGTGGAATTTACATACTTCCCCATGGTGCACCCCTTGCACTGATCTAACTGAGCAAGTGTTCCCCTTGGAAGTCCAATAGATATTTGTTGCATGATCTTCAAGGCTCCATGATGAATATGGCCCAATCTCCTGTGCCATAAATCGCCCTCATCCAACATGTAGAGATTCTTAACTCAAATCCCTATCTTCTTGACTTGACCCATTGCTTTATGTCACAGGTAGAATTTTCCACCGCTAAAAACAACATCATAGCCTCTGTCCTCCAAAATTGCGACTGAGACCAAGTTTTTCTTCAGACCTGGAGCATGCATAACATTTTTCAATTGAAATGGTTGACTTGACTCCCTATGAAAGGTAATGGTACCAATACCAGTCTCACTATATCATCCATCGTCACCCATATCAATATGAATTCTGAGATCTTTCTCCTCCAAGTCACTGAAATACTCTTTATCTCCCGTCATGTGGTAGGAAGCGCCACTATCCAAATACCACACCGATCCCGATGGACTTGATGCCATGCATGTGATCAAAGAGAATTCAAGTTTAAATTGTGAGACAAGAGCCTCACCAGTTGCAGCTCCAACAACTGTCTTTCTCTTCCTCTTCTGTGGATAGTTAGTAGCGAGATGCCCATGTTCATGACAATTAAAACACTTCACTTTGGACAAATCTGTTGGCATGTTTTCAGAAAAAAGGTAGAGGATGATGGTTGGCATGTTTAATAGGCAGAAGTATTCTTGTCATTGATGGCAAGATCAGAGTATTCCTATCATTTATGGCTTCGATGGAAAACATGAATAGAAGATAAGTTCAGGAAGACCAGCAACACAACAATGATCGAATGACAAGATCAAAGTGTTGGTCAAACTCCATTTCAGAGTTTTTGTTATTGGGATTTCGGATATCGGGAGATATAAGTGTCAAGGATCATTACAAAAGGAGTCTCGAACCCACGATATGCGAAATCACGAAATATCCTCAGCTGTCAGATCGAGGATTGATTTGAACCGTTGATCAGGCATGATGAAGGCCCGTAAAGTTTGATAAGATCTGGATCATTGGATCCCATCCTGAATTCCTGATGGATGTCAGATCTGAATGGAGACAAGAAGAGCGCATATATGGAGGATATATCTCATGCATTAGATTCAAGCATGAGGACCGACCATCGTAGGATCTAGGAGAATCTGCACGATCTTTAAAAGTGCAAGGTGAAGCGAGTTCACGAAATCCCGAAATACCGATGCAGACACAATGAAGACTTGCGAAATCGTGAAAAGATCCTGACTGTCAATACACCAAAGGACGTGGACCGTTGATCTAAGCTCCATCTCGGAGTCTCACCTATCACGACTTTGAGCGAGGAGAATCTCCATCTAAGAAACCGCGAGATGCGAATTCACAATGAGATCTCGACCGTAGATTCATCGAGATCGTGGACCATTGATCTCAGCTTTATCTCGGAGTTTCACAAATCGCGACTTATAGAGGCAAGAAACAATACCACAGGAATGTCGAAATCGCGATATGCGAAATCACGATTTAATCGTAGCCGTTAGATCAAGGTGTGATCTAGACCGTTGCTCTGGCCCCATTTCGAAGTTTCACGAATCGCGACTTGGAGAGGCAAGAAACATAACCACAAGAATGCCGAAATCACAATATGATTTGAGCTGTTGAATCAAAATCAGATTTGAACCGTCGAATCATAGGACAAGTGGCAAGTGATTCGAATTTCGTTGACTTGGAGTCAACGGAGCATGGTGTGGAAACTCGTGAAATATGAAGTGCCTTTTGGAACAGCCTATGGTCAGCGCCGGTGGTAACAAGAAGGGAAGGAGTTAGTTTAGATAAGCTCCATTTTGGAGTTTCGGGAATCGCAACTTGGAGAGTCGATATGCCTCATATCCAGATTCACGAAATGCGAAATTGCGAAAGCGCTTTATGCATAAGCGCATGGTCACATCCATTGGGCACATCGATGGAAGATGGAGGAAGAAGATAGAGGTGATAAGCTTCACCATAGGGATCCTGTAATGCCAAATTACGAAATGGCGAAACAGGCACAAGATTCTTTATTCTTTATCCAATGGTTCAAGTGAGTTTGAATATGATCAGAGGGCTACTGTTCACTCTCACAGTTAATTCATCAGTTAGCAAAACTGATTCATGATTCTTGATCGGTTGGAGTTTTAGTTTCTTAGACGATTTTATTTTCCCTAAGAGGATTCGAATTGTAATTGCTGTGGGTGTGGTGCATAAAAGAAAAAGATACAGACTGTGCGGGGTTGGTGGTTCTGGATGAAAAATGAATTAAACTGTAAAAAAGGGAAAATCACAGTATGCGCAGTGTGAGATTGAAAATATGCGCAGTGTGAGATAAAACTCAGAGAAGATTAACATACGAGGAATAGACTTGAAGCAGAGTAGAATGACAGAACAAGTTGAAGCAGAGTAGAATTGCAGAACATACAAAGGAAGAGAAGAATTGCAGAACAGTTAGAAGAAGGCCAGATTTACAGAACAAAGAAGAAGTGGTAAGAATCGATTTATCTGTGTAGTTGGTTGTTTAATCATTCATTTAATATTCCAAGGTGGTTGGGAGGTGCTAGGGAGTACTGTTGTCCTCAGAGGTTCAAGTGGGTGCTTGAACACAGGGAGTTGCAGCTTCCTTCTGGTTGCATCCAAAGAAACCAGGGTGGCAGGGTGGTGCAAGGGAGAACAAGTGTTCTCTGTTATACAGGTTGGAGCCTGTGTAATTGGAATTTGGTGCTTCCATCCAGTTGGTGCTGGAACAATAAGGGAGTTGGTGCTTCCTTCTAGTGGGTGCTAGAGAAACCAGAGAGTTGGTGCTCTCAAACAAGTTGGAGCTTGTAAAACAGAGGTAGTAGCCTCACATTGAGTTGGTGCTCA
>JZKD02S1674991.1:211739-230598 GCA_000966675.3 Picea glauca
TTGGAATGGTAAGTCATTATCAGTCTTCTCCTAAACAAAGTCATTTGGTAGGTTTCAAAAGGATATTCAAATACTTGAAGGGAACAATGACTTATGGTCTGTGGTATCCCAGAAATAAGAATTTCCAGTTAATTGCTTATTCAGATGCAGATTGAGCAAACTGTGTTGATGAGAGAAAAAGCACCAGTGGAGGAGAATTCTTCCTGGGTGAGTCATTAGTAGCATGGCTTAGAAAAAAACAAGGATCCATTTCATTGTCAACTACAAAGGCAAAATACATTGCTGCTGCTACTTGCTGCACACAAATTTTGTGGATGATTCAAACTCTTGCAGATTTGAAGGTGAGTTACACTGAACCCATTCCAATTCACCGTGATAACACCAGTGCTATTAGTGTCTCTAAAAATCCTGTTCTTCATTCCAAGACTAAGCATATTTCAATAAAGTATCATTTTCTTAGAGAACTAGTTACAAACAAAATTGTTCAGCTGAATTATATTCCTTCTACAGAACAAATTGCTGATATATTTACTAAACCATTAGTAGAAACCCCTTTTGGATATCTTCGTCACAAGTTGGGGGTGATAATTTCTTGTGTCTAATCTATTCACCTGGTCAGGGGGAGTATTTATTGAATATCTGGTGTATTTCCAAGATGCTCATAGTTGACAGGGGGAGTATGTACTGCAACAACTCAGGGGGAGCATGTTATTTCTTTGACATTGATGTCAAAGGGGGAGAAAGTGTGATGATTTCAAGATCATAGTATATGTTACAGTGGCATCGATTTCAAGATCAGAGTATATATTACAGTGGCATTGTCACAGTGGTATAGTTGCATGTTTTCAGACAGTGGTATAGTTGCCATCAATGCCAAAGGGGGAGATTGTTGGCATGTTTTCAGACAGAAGGCAGAGGATGATGGTTGGCATGTTTAACAGATAGAAGTATTCTTGTCATTGATGGAAAGATCAAAGTATTCCTGTCATTTATGGCTTCGATGGAAAAACAGGAACAAAAGATAAGTTCAGGAAGACCAGCAACGAAACAATGATCGAATGATAAGATCAAAGTGTTGGTCAAACTCCATTTCGGAGTTTTTTCTATCGGGATTTCGGATATAGGGAGATAGAAGTGTCAAGGATCATTACAACAGGAGTCTCGAACCCGCGATATGCAAAATCATGAAATATCCTCAATCGTCAGATCGAGGATTGATTTGAATCGTTGATCAGGCATGACGAAGGCCCGTAAAGTTTGATAAGATCTGGATCATTGGATCCCATCCTGAATTCCTGATGGCCATCAGATCTGAATGGAGACAAGAAGAGCGTGTAGATATGGAGGATAGATCTCGGGCATTAGATCCGAGCGTGAGGACCGACCATCATAGGATCCAGGAGAATCTACACGATCTTTAAAAGTGCAAGGTGAAGCAAGTTTGCGAAATCCCGAAATACCGATGCAGACACAATGAAGACTTGTGAAATCATGAAAATATCCTAACCGTCAATACACCAAAGGACGTGGACCGTTGATCTGAGCTCCATCTCGGAGTCTCACCTATCGCGACTTTGAGCGACGAGAATCTCCATCTAAGAAACCACGAGATGTGAATTCACAATGAGATCTGGACCGTAGATTCATCGAGATCGTGGACCGTTGATCTCAGCTCTATCTCTGAGTTTCGCGAATCGTGACTTGGAGAGGCAAGAAAAAATACCACAGGAATGCTGAAATCACAATATGTGAAATCGTGATATGCGAAATCGCGATTTAATCATAGCCGTCAGATAAAGGTGTGATCTGGATCGTTGATCTGACTCCATTTCGGAGTTTCACGAATCACAACTTGGAGAGGCAAGAAACATAACCAAAAGAATGCCGAAATTGCGATATGATCTGAGCTGTTGAATCAAAATCAGATCTGAACCATCGAATCATAGGACAAGTGGCAAGTGATTGGAATTTCGCTGACTTGGAGTCAACGGAGCATGGTGTGGAAACTCGTGAAATATGAAGAGCCTTTTGGCACAACCTATGGTCATTGCCAGTGGTCACAAGAAGGGAAGGAGTCAATTCAGATAAGCTCCATTTCGGAGTTTTGGGAATCATGACTTGGAGAGTTGAGATGCCTCATCTTCAGATTCATGAAATGCGAAATCGTGAAAGCTCTTTATGCATAAGCGTGTGGTCACAACCATTGGGCACATCGATGGAAGATGGAATAAGAAGCTAGAGGTGCTAAGCTTCACCACAGGGATCCTGAAATGTCGAATTACGAAATGGAAAAACAAGCACAAGATTCTTTATTCTTAATCCAATGGTTCAAGTGAGTTTGAATATGATCAGAGGGATACTATTCACTCTCACAATTAATTCATCAGTTACGAATCAATTAGTAAAACTGATTCATGATTCTTGATCAGTTGGCGTTTCAGTTGCTTAGATGATTTTCTTTTGCCTAAGAGGATTTGAAGTGTAACTGCTATGGGTGTGGTGCATAAAATAAAAAGATACAGACTGTGCGGGGTTGGTGGTTCTGGACGAAAAATGAATTAAACTGTAAGAAAGGGAAAATCACATTATGCGCATTGTGAGACTGAAAATATGCGCAGTGTGAGATAAAACTTAGAGAAGAGTAACAGATGAGGAATAGACTTGAAGCAGAGAAGAATGACATAACAAGTTGAAGAATAGAAGAATTGTAGAACAAACAAAGGAAGAGAAGAATTGCAGAACAGTTAGAAGAAGGCCAGATTTACAGAATAGAGATGAAGTGGTAAGAATCGATTTATCTGTGTAGTTGGTTGTTTAATCATTCATTTAATATTCCAGGGTGGTTGGGAGGTTCTAGGGAGGATTGTTGTCCTCAGAGATTCAAGTGGGTGGTTGAACACAGGGATTTGCAGCTTCCTTCTGGTTGCAGCCAGAGAAACTAGGGTGGTAGGGTGGTGCAAGGGAGAACAAGTGTTATCTGTTATACAGGTTGGAGCCTGTGTAACTAGAAGTTGGTGCTTCCATCCAGTTGGTGCTGGAACAGTAAGGGAGTTGGTGCTTCCTTCTAGTGAGTGCTAGAGAAACCAAAGAGTTGGTGCTCTCAAACAAGTTGGAGCTTGTAAAACAGAGGTAGTAGCCTCACATTGAGTTGGTGCTCAATTATAGATGATGTACATAACTTAAAAGACTGCCTATCATTTCGARGAAGAAGAGGTTTTCTCCCTTTATGGGTTTCCTTGTGAAAATCTGTCTCTGTGTATATCTTATGTGTGATTGATGCTCATTATTTTATTTTCCATATGCTGTATAATGTTGATGATCACTTGAAGAAGGATTAAGAATGTATTAATAGACTTAAAATTGTTTAAGCACAATAGCAACTGATTCACCCCCCCCCTCTCAGTTGTCGTAGTAATTTCAACAAAATCTAGCTTATTGACTTTAGACTCGGATTTTGAATGGAATTTCTTCCCTTTCTCTTTCCTTGCCTTAGCAGTCAAAGCACAATCCTCTTCATCATCATGATTTTATGAAGATCCATCTCTGGTGTTCCTCCAGAACTCCTCTTGCACTAGATCCGACCATAGTCATTCCCAATATGGCAATTTTTCCCTCCCATTGACAGAGTCTTGATAACTGTGCCAACTCTTGGGAAGTCCTAGGAGCGCCAAGCTCACCAAATCATCAGCAATGACTGTTATTCCCACACTTCCAAGCTCATCTCGACATTGGACAAACTTCGTGAGATATTTTTCAATGGTGTCTCCCTTCTCCATCTTGATCTTCTTGAGTTTATCTTTGAGCRCYAATTTCCTATGGTCGCTGCTATTTTGGAAAAAATCCGTCAAAACCTTCCACATTGCATGTGGTGTGGTTTTCTCATGGAGACTTGAGACAATGTGGTCTCGTACTCCCTCCAACATAATCCTCCTCGCCTTTGCCACTTTCTTTTGCCATGCATCAAGATTTGTAGTGTCTGTCGCATCCAGCTTAGGAACATCTTTGTCAATGTATTCCTTCAAGCCATTGTCTTCGAGTACTGCTTTCATCTTGTCCTTCCAAGAAATGTAGTTCGAGCTTCCCTTGAGTGCATACTCCAACCTCAAGCCATTGAAAGACATTTCGATATTGAATAAATTCTCGCACCAAGAAAATCTTACAAATTCGAATGTTATCCAACCATGAAAATCAACTGCTATAGTTCCTCTTGCCCTGGGAGGTTTGCACCCCACCTGAGAGCAGCCTGAGGGAATTTTTCACCCTACCAGTGTCTAGCCTGTGAACTCTTGGAGGAATTTCTCACCCTACCAGTGTACAGCCTGCGAAAATCACAAGGAGGTTTACACTGTAATGCACAGTGGGGTGAGGGAAGTTCGCACCTCTCCTTCAAGCAACCTGTGAGAATATTGATGAAGTTCGCTCCTCTCCTTTGAGTAGGGTGTGATAATTTATTCTCCGAGAAATGTGCGTAGTTTTTAGTACTAAGTTTCTCACCCTGCTAGAGACGAGACTTGCGAAAATACTATTATTTTCGCACCTCACTTCTGTGGCTCCGTGGCTCTGATACCATGTAGAAATTTAAATAAACTTAATGTATTTCCTGCGATTCTCTTGATCTAACAATTATATGCCACTGTTAAATAAAAAATCACTTCTACTAATATTCTTGCGGAAATTTAAACCACAATCACAAAGTGAAATATCAAGAACACATAACACATAAAATTTTCCGGGAAAGCGTAAAGCTAAAAACCCCACTATCATATATTATGTATATCATGGATCATGAAACAATATTATACAAAAATATAATCCAAGAGCTCTCAGTACAATACAATCGTCTCACACTGTCATACAAAACTCAACAAATACATGTGCCAATTCTGTCTAGACAACCTGCCTCCTCTGCATAATCCCTGCAGTTAGAATTCTCACAATGAATTCGAATTGCGTATTTTTGCACATGCTCATGAGCATATCCACTGCATGTGTGATTTCATGAGTGCACTTCACTCAAATCACAACTGATAGAGAAACTGTCCCTTTCACCTGTTATCTCAACTGGGTCTCCACTGGCTCTGACATGCATGTAGTTAACCATGGCTAATCTTCAGTTGCATGTGAGTTCACTGATTGTGAATTAATGAATAATTAATTCACTGAACTCTCACTGTGCAAGTTTAGTTACAACTAGTACAACTGGGCTTAACTCACTTAACTGAGTTAAACTACTTCACAATTCACATAACTACACTTATAACTCTATTACAACTCCAACTCACTCAGTTATAAATGAGATAATAGATTAATATTTATTGTCCAATTTATTTAAGGGAAAAGTAAATTAGACACATGTTTCTTGTTGAATTTTCAACAGAGAATGTGTACAGACTCAAGAGCCATAAACAAAATCACCATTAGGTACATATTTCCTTTTCCAAGGATGGATGACTTAATGGATTGTTTGAGCGGAGCAAGCTATTTTTCGAAGATAGACTTGAAAAGTGGATATCACCAGATAAGGATGAGAGAAGGTGATGAGTGGAAAACAACCTTCAAAATGAATGAAGGGTTGTATGAGTGGATTGTTATGCCATTTGTCTTAACAAACACCCCAAGTACTTTTATGAGGTTGATGAATGAGGTATTGAAATATTTTATTGGTAAGTTTGTGATTGTATATCTGGATGATATATTAGTATTCAATGAAACTGAAGAAGAACATTTGAGGCACTTAACATTAGCGATGAGAAGATTGCAGCGGGAGAAGCTATTGGTAAATCCTAATAAATCCTCTTTTATGAAGACAAAACTCATTTACTTGGGTTTTGTAATCACTTCAAATGAATTGAATATGGATCCGGAGAAGGTGAGAGGAATCACAAAATGGCCATTGCCAAGGACCATATTCGAGGTGAGAAGCTTCCATGGATTAGCAAGTTTCTATCGGAAGTTCATCAGAGGTTTCAGTGATACTTGTGCACCAATATTAGATACGGTGAAAAAGGGACACAAGTCTTTTAAGTGGACAAAATAAGTTGAGAAAATCTTCAGGATATTAAAGGAGAAGATAACATAATGACTGATTCTGGTCTTGCCAGATTTTGGGAAGATGTTTCAAGTACGATGTGATGCTATTGGAGTAGCGATTGGAGTAGTCTTAAGACAAGATAATAGGCATGTTGCATATTTCAGTGAGAATCTGAATGACACCAAGAGAAAGTACTCACATATGATAAAGATTTTTATGCAGTAATTCAATCCTTAAAGAAATGGAGGCACTACCTTGTTCCAAAATAATTTGTTTTGTACAACGATAATTAGGCTTTACAATTTGTAACCAGACAAGATAAATTAAATCAAAGACATGCTAAGTGGATAGAGTTTATGAAATTTTTTAATTTTGTCATTAAACATATTTTTGGTAATGCTAACAAAGTTGCTAATGCATTGAGTAGGAGATGTCTGATTCTGCAGGAATTTCAAGTGAAAGCCTCATGGTTCGAACACCTTAAGGAGATGTATTGTGATGATTCAGATTTTAAAGAGGCATATGAGGTATGTGAAAATCCCATACTTAGAGATAGAATTCTGTGGACAGAGTATATGATTCAATATGGATTATTGTTTAAAGGTATCCAATTGTGTATACCGAAGTGCTCGATGAGAGATAATATGCTAAAAGAAAAACATATTGGAGGTCTTGCAGGACATTTTGGCCATGACAAGACGTTTTCACAGTTGAATTGTTGATACTATTGGCCAGGTATGAGGGCAGAAGTGGATAAATTTGTAAACAAATGTAAGATTTTCTAGTATGCAAAAGGAAAGTGATAGAACACTAGGTTGTATCAACCATTTCCTATTCAATATAGGCCTTGGGATGCAATAAGCATGGATTTCATGTTGGGATTGCCAAGAACACAAAGGGGAAGTGATTCCATATTTTTTGTAGTTGATAGATTCTCAAATATGGTACACTTTATCCCATGCAGGAAAACTAATGATGCAACACATATTGCAAATCTTTTTTTCAAGGAATTTGTGAGACTTCATGGGTTTCCCAAGAGAATTGTCTCAGATAAGGACACTAAATTTGTTGGTAATTTCTTGAGGACGTTGTGGAAGAAGATGGGGATATAAATTTCCTTTAGTTCATCCTGTCACCCTCAAACAAATGGATAGACTGAGGTGGTAAATCCGAGTTTAGGAAATTTGTTGAGGAGTCTGGTCACTGAACATCATAGCCAGTGGGATCAAATCCTATCACAACCAGAGTTTTCCTACATTGAATCACCAAACAGGAGTATAGGGAAGAGTCCATTCTATATAATATATGGAATGTAGCCAAGAGGAGTACCAGAGTTGAGGGATTTGGAGCAGAGTGAATCCATAAATGCTAGAGCAGAAGACTTCACTGCAGAAATGCAGAAGCTTCATAATCAGATCAAAGAGAAGTTGTAGAAGAACAAAAAAGAATATAAATTCAGAGTTGATAAACATAGGAGAGAAATTCAATTTGAAGTGGGAGATCAAGTTCTGGAGCATATCAGGAAGGAAAGGTTCCCAAGGGGAACATATAACAAGCTGAAGTTGAAGAAGATATGACCGTGCAAGATCCTAATAAAATTTGATGCCAATGCTTATGAGATAGAGCTGCCAGAGGGTGTGGGTATATCACCCATATTGAACATTTCAGACCTGTATCCTTAGAGGGAAGATGACACCAAAGGATCAGAAAATAAAAAAGAGATCTAGTGGGAGAAGCAAATGCCTGTAGCAGAAAAGTCGCAGATGGAGAAAATCATAGACCAGAGGATTGGTAAGAAGACCAGGAGGAAAACTTATTTTGAGTATTTGGTAAAGTGAAAAGGAAACTCAATATAAGATGCCAGTTGGGTAAATGAAATAGATATTCAGAAGCATGGAAACTCAGTGCAAGATCTCATGGACATGATTCCATGAATTTTTGTATAGAGGAGTATGATGCAGGAGCATCGTCATCAAAGTGCAAGTGGAGGACAACTCAACACCCTAGCACACATTTTGAAGTGATTTTTAATTTTAGAGATGGCATGTCATGAAATATCTTGAAATATTGTAATTAAAGAAGATATTAAATGTTAAGAGGATGAACCATCGCATGAGATCGATGGAGGTTGTATTTTCTTTAATGTAGTTAATAGTAGTATAGATCTGAAGCATTCTCTCTTATCTGGATGTACCGATCATTTATTGTAATAATCCTTAGTAGTTGAAATATTTTAATTTGGTAGGATAACACTAAGGTAGTCATAGGGAAAATATCTATGAGCCCTCTTGTATAAATATTTTTTTTTGTTTCCCAAATGAGGCTGCAAAAGGTTATGAGGGAGGCTGCTGAAAGTTGCTGAGAGTTATTTGGAAGTAGTTGCTGAAGATTATTGTAGTAAAAGATTGTTGAATCTTATGAATTTGTATGAGCCCATGTACATATGATTTGAATGAATATAACAGAGAAGCATTGATCCAAATGTATGGTGTGCTGTTATTGTGTCTATCTGAAGGAATGATAGGCTTTCTGTTTAGTTGAAATTATATGTTATTACTTGTTCTTATGTTATGAATGCTTTACGTGGTTGAATGTATGAATATGTGAGGATTGGATAAGTTTCAATTGTTTCTCTTCTACGAGATTATGCAAGGAGTGCATAGTGTCTGCAAGGTGTGCATTGACAGAGTCTAGTTTGAATCAGAAGATCATAAGAGATAACGTGGAGCTTTATATGCAAGGAGTGCATTGATAGAGTCTGTTCTGACTCAGAAGATCAGGAGGGATAACATGAAGTTATTTGTAAAGAGTGCAAAAGAGCCACTCAAGGTGTGCATAGGAAGAAACACACTGAAAGTCACATTGTTCAAGAGGAACAATTGAGTCTTGTAAGAACTATTGCAAGGAGTGCATAGTCGCCCACAGAAGTGTTAAGTAAAAGAAACCTATTGCAAGGCATGAAAAGGGTCAATATTCAGTTAAGTGTTGAAGAAGCATTATGAGGAGATCAAATTTTCGAGAAGGAACAAGCTTAGAAGAGATAATAGATGATAATTATTTATTAGGGAGGATCCACTGAAAATTTCCTAGTCAACAAGCAAGATCCATTCCGAGGAATCAAGATCTTTCCAGATCGTGAGATCTGGGGAAGCTGCGCAAAGGATAGTCTTTGAATCCTTCAGCACTTCGTGTGTTTTGAGGTTTGAAGGTGTTCAAGGAGTGGGATTGTTGAAATATTGAAGCTACGAAGTAAATCTAAGCCGTCAGTATTGAGGAGGATACATGGCAGCAAATCAGAAAGTTCAGTAGATAAAGCTCCAAAATATTTGCGTGGAGCAGAAGCAATTTTTTCCGAAGTCGTGAAGGCCGAAGAGATTTGGACCATTGGATCTATAAGGACATGCTACAGAGATCCATGTGCTCCATGGAAAAGAGTACTCTGAAGGAAAGAGAGAGTAGTGAAGCTGAAAGTCCCGAAAGGCCAGAGTCAACAGGAGTTGTTGATGAACAAAGGGACACATGGAGAGTGGAGACTTACTCCGGAGAAAAATCACTTCGAAGGAATTGGAGCATGAAGCCATGGAAATAACCGAAGCTCGAAGTCAAGAAGGGGGATAGCCTGAGGTTCTATCCTTGGTCAGAAGGAAAAGAGAATCCTATCAGAGGAGCTAGTGCTCACCCCTCAGTATTACCAGAAGCGCTAGGAAAAGGCTGTGCGGTTGGATCGAACCTGCATGGGTAACAAAAGGGGAGCCTGTGTGAATTAAATCTAGGTTTTGGAAGAGGCTCGAAGAGATGATTCAAATCAGTAAACCTGAATATCCTTGACCGGGAGGTCACACAACCCCTAGGAGGGAAGGGGTCCTGCATCAGGGGTTTGGGGGCGAAGCCCTCGAAGGAAAAATTTCCTTGTAAATTTATATTGTAATTTCATTGTAAATATGGACCATTCATTATAAGGTCACAGATATGACAGTATAATTTATGTTAGGGTTTTTTTCCCTAGAATGAAACCCTATTTTATGAGGGAAATGTATTGCGGCTATGCATCATTGCGAATATTGTATTCTAAGTGAGGATACTGTGAGAGAAAGAAGATGAAGTTACAACGAGTTTATTGTAGGTTGTATCCCTTCATTTGCTGGATAATAATAAAGTAAGGACATGGAAATTTATATAGTGGACGTAGCCCACACTGGGTGAACCACGTATATATGTGTCTCTAATTTATTGTTTATCTTCTGTGTTTTATTTCTGCAGTTGTTTTATTTTATTTCTCCGCGATCTTGTTTTTCTAACAAATTGACACACAGAGCAACCCCAATGGCCTGCTGTGTATGCCACTTGGTATACACAATAGGCCATTGGGGCTGCTGTGTATGCCAATTCACATACACATAAGGTTCAATGGTTGATCTCCTGTTATGTATGCTAATTGGCATACAGAGAAGCCCCAATGGGTCTCCTTTGTATTCCACTCAACATCCACAACAACCCATTGGGTGTGCTATGTATGCCAAATTGGGATACACAACAACCCCAATGGTATGTTCTTCATGCCTTTAATATAAGACAAGTGGCATACACAACATACCCATTGGGGCTGTTGTGTATGAAAATTGGAATACAGAGTAGCCCATTGGGGCTGCTGTGTATGCCAATTGGTATATAGAGCAGCCCCAATGGCATGTTGTGTATGCCACTTGGCATACACAACAGGCCATTGGGGATTCTCTATATGTCAATTGGAATACACAAAATGTATTGGGTCTACTGTGTATGCCAAATTGGCATACATAGAAACCCTAATGGGATTCTCTATATGCAACTAATGTAGGCCTGGAAGAGATGAAAAATTTATATATATAATTAAAAATACTTACAGTGCATCGATCTTTCGATGCACTTATCTCACTTCCAACGACTAAAATGTGGCTAATATAGAGAATTCATCACTGAATATATTCTCTGTCATTTGAATTTCGACGAACCTAGTTTCTATACCGTCTCACTTCCGATGCATGAAACATGTCCGATATAGAAAATTTTTTGACGAACAATTTCTAGTTTGTCTCACTTCCGACGAATGAAATGTGGCCAATTTAGAAACTTTGTCGACAAATAGTTTCTGGTTCATCTTAGTTCCGATGAATGAAATGTTTTCGATTTAGTTTCTTCATCGACGAATAGTTTCTATATCGTCTGACTTCCAACGAATGAAACATGGTTGATATGAAAAATTAGTCGAACAATAGTTTCACTCATTCATCTCACTTTCGACGGACGAAAACGTCAGCAATGAGACAACCATTTACATCACTATAGAATTGGGACTTCGACACCACATGTTTTTCAGAGGCGTTGGAAGTGAGACGATGAGGGTATCCGTTAGAAGTGATACAATACCAAAATCAATGTTTGGGGGGTCTAGGTTTTGTCATAATCTCGAAATCCGTATGTCGAGATTACGACGAAAGTGTCGTCAGAAAATGACACAAATTTACTAGTGAGGACTACACCTAGGCCATTCAACACTAGCAGAGCCCCGTGAGTGAATGAATCATTACCCTTGGTCATATCAACACTAGAATATCCCCGTGCATGACCAATCTAGAATAATGTATACTTGATGCTTATCTAGGCCACTCACCACTATAAAATCCCTGTGGATGAGTGAATAATTCTCCTTTGGTCATATCAACACTAGCATAGCCCCGTGCATGAACAATCTAGGAATAATGTCTGCTCGAACCTAGAGAACATCAACATAGCTGGGAAATTCACCATTGGAAGAGCTACGTGAGTCAATGAGTCATTCTTCCCTTGGTTATATCAACACTAGCATAGATCCATGCATGACCAATATGGGGGAATGTATGCCTGATGATATCAAAATACCTCAGCCATTCACCACTAGCAGATCCCCCTGAGTGAATGAGTCATTCTCCCCTTGGTCATATCAGCACTAGAATAGCCCTGTACTTGAACAATGTGGGGGAATGTCTGCTCTATGTTAAAACATCAATGCTCATCACTATCCAAATCAACATGGCTAATCCTGTGTATCATCCTCCTTAGCCAAATCAACATGGCCACTGTGCGAGAATATCTGCAATATACTCATCTATGGATAAGTATTGGAGCTTCATTTATCTCTTCTGTACCATGTCTTGGGTGAATTCCTGCAAAAATATTTTGAATTTTCACCACTTCACAAATTGTCACACTGACCGTGACATACTCTGTCTCTACTGTACTAAGTGTTACAAAATATTGCTTCCAACTTATCCCAAAAATTGTAAATGATTCCAAGATGAAGCAACACCCTGAGGTGCTTAATATTTCTACTCCAATCCTGCTTAATCACAATCTGTATATCTATGTAGCCTCACTTCATCACCTGATACAAAACATATCCAAATGTACCATGCTTCGCTGCCACCCAGTAGAACTGCCTTGGCTTCAACCAAATACTAGCTCAATGTGCTCACTACAAAGAAAATATTTGGCCTAACATTAACCAGGTACATCAAGGATCCAATCTACTACATGTACATCATGGGATCCATCAAATATGAATCTAAAGTAGAATCACTCAACTTCTTCATATTTTTCATCATAGGTGTAGTCATATATACTTGTAGTCCATCATATCAAATATCATCAGTATCCATTGAATGAGGAAGATCTCATATGATCTTGTGACATCTCTAATCCCAAGAGTACATCCAGCTAGGATCCTCCATATTGAACTCTGAGGCCACACCCCTCTATTACTGGAGTAATTCCTGTTGTCTAGTCTGTCTCACTAGTTTCTCCCTCTATGACTGAGAAAAAATCCATACCAAGTCCTTCTGACTGGATACCTCCTCTATCACTGTAGCAAGATCACATATCCTAGAAGTCGCTTGCCTCTGAATATTATGTCTAGCCTCCTCAACTCATGACACTTGTCTTCCAGTCCTGGGAGATGTCTCTCTCCCACCTGGATCTGGGGGAGGGACTCCCTCTGAATAATTGTCTCTCTCTTGATCCATCCGACTCTCTCTAATATCAAGCTCACTCCGAGTCTATACATTCTTGGTTAAAAGCAAGCTCATCGAGCATCCATCGATCCTAGAGTACCATGTTCCCTATGAAACATGGCTCCCTCTAATTCTATACAATCTCTGGAGCCATCTGTTTCCTCTACATCTTCTGAAGTATGATCTCCAATGAACTATCCGAGGAGGCTGCTCCTCCCTACTAGATATTGAGGGATAAATCTTTCTGAACTATAGATTCCTCTGAAATGGTACTAGGTGGGGCCGTTTGAGTCACCACTTGTGGAGCCACCTAATCCTCCCCATCAATATCCATGTGGAACACTCTGTATCCCACAAAAGTATCCTTCTTTTCGTAAGGTTCTAAATTTTTCTTCTTCTCCTTTGGTATATGGATGTATACTGTCATGTATACAAATCCATGTCTGGATATATTGCTCCATGTCTCAAACTAGATACCATCTAATCTGTTGCCTCCTACAACTGTCACTATATCTCCCTCTTAGAGCTATAACCTATGACTTGCCTGGAACAAGAAAAATAACAAAAAAATAACAAACAAGATAAATATTCTTATGATAAGGGAANCAATATCCATGTGGAACACTCTGTATCCCACAAAAGTATCCTTATTTTCGTAAGGTTCTAAATTTTTCTTCTTCTCCTTTGGTATATGGATGTATACTGTCATGTATACAAATCCATGTCTGGATATATTTCTCCATGTCTCAAACTAGATACCATCTAATCTGTTGCCTCCTACAACTGTCACTATATCTCCCTCTTAGAGCTATCACCTATGACTTGCCTGGAACAAGAAAAATAACAAAAAAATAACAAACAAGATAAATATTCTTATGATAAGGGAATATGAACAAGAATAAAAAATGGGAAACATGAACACCACTTTTCGACTGTTATTACCAATAATTCCTCTGTGGTAACCTGGCTAGAACAAAACAAGAACAAAAGACAAGAGACACACTTTTCTAGTGTTATGACCTCCATAGTGATGCAACTCCCCACCACCTCTTGGGGCTCGCATGACCTCCTAGTATAGGATCGTTCACATAGGAGATGGATTAGCTCTCGGATCCATGTTAGATCCCCTCTTAATGTTCATAGGCCATTTTAAATTTCTCGTGCAGGTCCCACAAAGACCCGCAAGCAAGACCCTCAGGTGCTTTCTCTAAGCCCCCTTTTTCCTTTAGAATCAAATTCGGGCGTTAGCCACTTAACGTCGACCAAAATCTCATGTGAATGAGGGATATGACCGAGCACCTAACAAAACATGCTAATTCGATACTCTGGAGCTTCGGGCTCTGGGATTCTTCACAACACAACACCCCAATTCCTTCGAACACCGAATTTGCGAACACCCGAATAGATATGGGATCTATTATCCCCTATCCTAGGGATAACTAAGGAGATCATTTCTTGAGGCCCACAAGTCCTAGACATGGAGTACTGAGAGCCAAATGACTTGAGCATGGCCTCTAAGGGCCCCTCTTTTCTTCAGTGAAATCCATCTATCAACAACATCAGTATCCATCCCACTAGCCTAGTCCTAAAGTAGCAGTAAGTCTTGCTCCATGAGGTAATGAGTCCAGGTATCATGGTACGTGTCACTCTGATTATTGAAGCACTTGAATATGTTAAACTAAATTCTCCTTCATTTCATAATATTTTCTTGGAAATTATGCTCTTTAACTTGTTCAAACTTGAAAGGGTGACATGATGCCCTAGTAAGTTAATCTCCCTTTAGGATGGGTTGCCACTGGGTGGGTCTATGAAAGGTCATCGCCCATTCCCTCCATACTTACCACATTCCATCTTGACTCCTCTCATTTTCCCTTACCTTTGTTTGGGAATTGGGTTTGCCACACTAGGAAGGGTTGTACCTTTCCTTGTGGGAAGAAGGGGCTAAAGGCCTAGAGGGTAAAAGTAGTTGGAAAGAGTTAAAATCCAAAGAAGGAACATTTGAGATGCTTCTCCCAGGGATTCTTGAGAAAGAAGTAAAATGCTTCTTAGTAAGAAAAGGGAACCTATAATATAATAACACTCAAGATATTAGTTGGTGGATGGGAGGTCTCATCATGAGCCAACCTATTATGACCATGGGCATATAGCATTATGAAACTACCATCTATTTGGTGAGAAAACCAGGGTAGTGGCTCTTGGTGGCATAAATAAGAGAAATGGGGTCTCATCACGAGCCAACCTTCTCATCTCCATGAAATTCTTGTGGGTAACACTTTCACCTCTAGTCACTAAGACAAGACAGTGTCCCTCAAATTTTCCCTTGAAGAAAAAAAAAAAAGATAAAAAAAATAAAGCTAAGAATAAAAGGTAGTGAATGGGCTAGGAAAAAAATGGCATTCATGACAAGGTGCATCTCGCCCCCTACAGAGGCACCCGCATGTAAGACTTACATTTCCCTGCTATCACTGCACCTCTTTCCCAAACACTTACCCCACACCACCTCATACACTTACATGACCTGGATTGGTTCTCACCTGGGAAACACCCCAAACTTAAGGAGGATTGGCCCAATAGGACACCTTGATACCCTCTTCAAACTTGAATTGTTAAATTGCACAATGTCTTTGAGCATTTGTCTGGGTAAAGGGGGGTTTGCTACACATGTTTGGGTAATTGGATTATTGGATGTGATTTACATGTCATGATCCCCATGAATTATGAATCCCTGGAGGGTGTACTTATTGTTGCTATAGGACTTTTCCGGTGAAAATGTACACTTGGGGGAATGATTAGCTCAGACCTCCATGGGGCTGAAGGCCCACAGATGGATGTTGTAACCTCATTTAAAGGTAGGGAGACATCAGAGAGTTGCACCAAGAAGAAAGAAGGACGTTTCTCTTGAGACACTCTGGCAGACCTAGACCCAGGGGGATCATGCTCTTCCACCTGGAAGTTGACCTTTGATAGCCCATGACATCATCATTATGACCCTGGATGTCATCCAGAGCTAGAGTTTGCATATTGAGGGAAATTGTGAGCTAGTTGGCACATGTGGGAATCATCCAGGGCCTTTGGAGGCCTACCATTCTATACACGGAGCTCAATGTTCCACTTTAGGGGCTCAACGTCACCCTAGCAGGGTGTGACATCACCCTTGGAGATAATTTTAGGGGTTAATTACTTTATTTTATATAAAACTGGATTTTTGATCTAATTTGGCCAGGTCGACCTTTTTATGACGTAAAATTAACTAAAGGTATTTGATATTGTATAAATAGAGATAAAGCACTCTCATTTTTTCATCATCACTCATCACACAAGTAGTGTGGTTTGAAATTTTCTCCCTCTTTAAGGGCTATTGGCTGAAATAACTAGTGCACAACTTCTTGGAGAGACAAATTTCGGTGTATCTTGGCTATTTTTCATGGTGGAAGATCTTCAACTAGGGTTTGACTTGATTATTCTTAGTGAAGTAAGTATAAAATCTGCAATTTGTTTATGTTAATGAAGGCTTGTGGTAAATTTTACTTGTTTCATGTTAAAGATTTTGAAATTTCTTGCTTAAACCCTAGGAGAGAGTCACAAGTTACTTATTTCTCTCTATAGTCTTCTACTTGTCTAAATTCTTCAAGTACACTTGGTTTAAGAAGTGACTTCTAGAGCCCTAAAATGCTAGCTCTCTACGGGCCTCACTCTAATTTCCCATTGCATACATTATTTTAATAGTTTAAGGAAAGAAGATTTTCTAGGGCCTAAGATTCCTTACTTTCTAGCAATTTTATCTTTAAGATTTTAATGCTTGAGGCCTTGGGTTGCCAACACCTCCTCCATCCATCCCTTCTCCTTTTGCTAAGCATGATCATTGCTACTTTGCTCCATGTTTTTCTTCTACTATTGACTCCATAAACCCTAAAAGGCACTATTCTACTCACTATAGTGAACAATTGATCAAACAAACACTCAAACCTTTCTCCTTGAAGCTTTACTGACTTTTACTAACCTTAAAATAGACTATTTGCTTAGCTAATTTTCTGCATTCACCTACATAACTTGCAGTTAGCTCATTCAGAAATTGCTTGTGACAATTGTCAATCAATCTACTAGAGAAATGCTAAGTTTGCATGGTGATTCCTTGAAATTTTGAGCACTAGAATTTTCTGCTGTTACAAAAGATTGATACAATCATCTAACTGGAAAAAATTATCTGCAAAATTGACATAAATGCTAGCTAGACACTACCAAATCTGCTTGTGACAACTTATTATCATTCTGCCTGTTTAAAGCTACAATTTATTGTCATTTTGAAGCAATTTCAAGGCATATTATTTTTGGCTATTACAAAATACTAATTGCTTTTGTAAATCATTACATTTTTGCAACTTTATATCAGCTAGCCTATTTTTTGAAGGTTTATGGTCTTAAGAATAACTAACATCATATTTGTACACTTGAAAGCTGCCATATTTTCTTTGTTTTCTTGTTTTGGGTAGGTACACTTCATTTTACGGTTTCTTCATCCCTTAAAGACCATAAGAACCTTTTGAATTGAGTGACCAGTGAGAGGGGGATCTTCTTGCACCTTTTCCTTAGTCTTATTATCCCTTTAGGTCATTGGGGAAGTCTCCCCCGGGGTAACTTTGATATACTCCTAAACATAAAGGGGTTTCCTATTATGGTGACAATGTGTTAGTGATATTTCTTGCTAAGGGGTTTAGATATCAAAAGAATGGGTTAAAACCCACTTGTCCAAAGTTTCGGGCGATAATGCGCCCATGGTAAGCAGCAAGCACGTTCGGGCGGTCCAGATTTACGCGCACAGATCGACGACGCACAACAATTTTCGGACCCCCCTTGCCTTTCGATCTTAAGCGAGGGGGGGGGGGGTCCGGGATCGGGGGCGCAACTCTCCAACGGCCCAGATGAGCGCGCCCAGATCAGCGGCGATGAAGACCTTCTCGGGCCCCCCCCGCCCTTCTGCCTTTAGGCGGAGGGGGGGGGTCTGAGATCCCATGAGCAGCTTTCCGATGGCCACGATTGAGGCGCCCAGATCGACGGCTCTCGTATGGCCCCGACCCTCTCAGCTGCCCTGTACTTAACCTGCATGGGCCCACCTTCCGCTATGTCATCCTTCTGCCCACCTTTCCCCTGCTGCCGCGTGCCGCTCACTCATCCCTCTTCTCTGGCTCGCGTAGCCTTCCCTTCTTCCCATCACCCACTCGTCGCCCGCCACGCGTCCCGTTTCTGTCACGTCAGTTTCTCTCCCAGAGACGGGTCCATCTCTCCCGTCTCCGCCCCATCTACCTGGGTGTTTTCCACCATGGATCATCCTCTGTCTCCCCTCCATGTCACCACCCATGCTTCTCGTCAATCCTTCCACGCGCTTCCCGATGCCATCACACCCATACATCATGCCCTCCGCACTGGCCCTCATGTCCRTTCCTCAAGCTATTTCKGTTGTTCCAGGTGGCAGCATGGGAAGTCATTCGGATCCCGAAGTGCTGAGTTGGCCTGACCGTTTCCAATCCCAAGAAGCAGTTATTGAGGCAGTTGAAGGTGGTTAGACATCGTCTCCGACATAATGGGGACGTCATACCATGAATTAAAGGCACGTTGATTCGCCGAATAAACTGTCAGAAGACTGATCGCGTCTGCCATAAGTTGCACGACCATTCAAAGATCACAGCTCCATGTTGTCAGAAGCCATGCAGACGCAAAGCCTTCAATGTAGTTTCTTGGTTCCGCCGCTGTTGTAGTTTTTGAGTATATGTAGGCATTTTTGCCATTTTTGTATCCATCGATGGTA
>JZKD02S1674991.1:230608-295001 GCA_000966675.3 Picea glauca
AATTCTATTTATAGATGTATGTCGACTATTATTATCCCTTAATAATAGTTGGACAATAAATATTAGTCTATTCTCAATGAGCACTTGGAAATAGTTAACTGAAGTGGAAAATCAGCTAGCTATAGGAAATTCAAGTTCAAAGGTTGACTGGTGGGGCATGCAAGTCAAATTAGTTGTAACTGAGTGATTCGAAGTTGTAACAGAGTTGGATGTGTAGTTATGTGAGTTTTGAAGTAGTTTAACTCAGTTAAGTGAGTTAAGCTCAGTTGTACTAGTTGTAACTGAACTTACACTAGTGAGAGATCGATGAATTAATTATTAATTGATTCATAATCAGTGATATCACATGCAATTGAATATTTACCACTGTTAACTACATGCATGTCAGATCCAGTGGAGACCCAATTGAGATAACAGGTGAAAGGGACAATTTGACTATCAGTTGTGACATTAGTGAGTGCACTCATGCAACCACACACACAATGGATTTTCCCATGAGGAATGCGGAGCCTAGGCAAGAGGAATTCATTCATTGCAGGGATTTCCAACAACAGGGATTGCAGAGAGGAGACGGGCTGTTTGGAGGCAGTAAATTGGCACATGCATTTGCCAATTTTTGTATGACAGTGTGAGACGATTGTATATTGTACTGAGAGCTCTTGGATTAGATTTTTGTACG
This sequence comes from Picea glauca, assembly GCA_000966675.3. Taxonomy (NCBI): domain Eukaryota; kingdom Viridiplantae; phylum Streptophyta; class Pinopsida; order Pinales; family Pinaceae; genus Picea; species Picea glauca. The sequence goes on from JZKD02S1674991.1 coordinate 231,288, forward strand.
AGATTGTTTCATGATCCACGATATATACATAATATATGATGGTGGGTTTTTTAGCTTTATGCTTTCTCGGTAAAAACATCTGTGTTATGTGTGATTGATCTTTCTTCTTGATATTGCAATTGGCGATTGTGTTTTAAATTTTGCAAGAATATTTGTAGAATAGATTTTGTATTTAACAGTGGCATATAATTGTTAGATCAAGAGAATACATGCAATACATAATTTTTATTAAAATTTCTACATGGTATTAAAGCGCAGAAGATTGCAGAAGCTGAGTTTGTGATTGGATAGAATTCGAATTTGTAGAAATACTTTCTTGGTGCTATAACTGATTCAAGATAGAATTGGATTTCAATGGATTGAGGTTAGAGTATGCACTCGAGGGAATATAGAACTACATTTATTGGAAGGATAGGATGGAGGAAGTACTCGAAGACAATGGCTTGAAGGAATTCATTGACAAAGATGTTCCTAAGCCAGATGCTGCAGACATTATAAATATTGATGCATGGAAAAAGAAAGTGGCAAAGGTGAGGAGGATCCTGTAGGAGGGAGTATGAGACCAAATTGTCTCAAGCCTCCATGGGAAAGTCACACCATATGAAATGTGAAAGGTTTTTATGGATCTATTCCAAAACAACAATGACCATAGGAAATTGGCGCTCAAAGATAAACTTAGAAAGATCAAGATGGAGAAGGGAGACTCCATTCCAAAATACCTCAAGAAGCTTGTCCAATGTCGAGATGAGATGGGGGGTGTGGGAATAACATTTGATGATGATGATTTGGTGATCTTGTCTCTCCTAGGACTTCCCAAGAGTTGGCATAGTTATCAAGACTCTGTCAATGGAAGRGAAAAATTGCCAGATTGGGAACGACTATGGTCAGATCTAGTGTAGGAGGAGTTCAGGTGGAACACCAGAGATGACTCTTCATCAAAGCATGATGATGAAGAGGATTGTGATTTGGMTACCAAGTCAAGGAAAGGGAAGGGGAATAAATTCCATTCAAAATCYGAGTCTAAAGGAAAGAAGCTRGATTTGTCCAAAGTGAAGTGTTTTCATTGTCATGAACATGGGCATCTCGTTACTAACTRTCCGCAGAAGAAGAAGAACAAGAAGGCTRTTGGAGCTGCAACTGGTGAGGCCCTTGTCTCAAAATTTGAACATTAATTCTCCTTGATCGCATACATGGTGTCAAGTGCATTGGGATAAGTGTGGTATTTGGATAGTGGTACTTCCTTCCACATGACGAGAGATAAGGATATTTTCAGTGACTTGGAGGAGAAAGATCTCAAAATGCATATAGAGATGGGTGATGATGGATGATACAGTGCGAATGGAATTGGTACCATTACCTTTCAGAGGGAGTAAGGTAAACCATTTCAATTGAAAGATGTTATGCATGTTCTAGGTCTGAAGAAAAACTTGGTCTTAGTCACAATGTTGGAGGACAGAGGCTATGACGTTGTTTTCAGCGATGGAAAATCTTTCCTGCGACATAAAACAACAGGTCAATTCAATAAGATAGGGATTCGAGTTAAGAATATCTAAAATATGGAGTTAGATGGATGTGCTTCCATGATGGGTAAGGAAAAAAACATGGTGATCTGAGATGAGGGCGAATTATGGCACAGGCGATTGGGCCATCTTCATCATGGAGCATTGAAGATCATGTAACAAATATCTATTGGACTTCCAATGGGAACACTTGATCAGTTAGATCACTGCAAGGGTTGCACCATGGGGAAGTATGTAAATTCCACCTTCCATGAAAAGGAGAACCATGCTTCAGTGATCCTAGAGAGAGTTCACACAGACGTGTGTGGACCATTCTCAGTTGCTTCAACAAAAAAACATAAGTATTATGTTATTTTTGTTGATGAATTTTCTTGTAAATGCTGGATATTCTTCATGGAGAAGAAGGATCAAACATTCTCAAAGTTACGTGAGTTTAAAGCATTGGTGGAGAAAGAGTCAGGGAAGAAAGTGAAGGCTTTGAGGAGCGATAATGATGGAGAATACATCTCCAACGAATTCAAATACTTCTACAACAAAGAAGGAATTCAAAGAGAACTCATAGTGCCTCATAACCCACAACAAAATGGGGTTGCAGAGAGGAATAACAGAAATATTGTGGGTGCAACACGAGTGATGTTGCATGATTAGGGCCTACCAATGCATTTGTGGGAGGAAGAATGCAACACTACGGTTTATGTGCAAAACCGTTGTCCTCATAGAGTACTTGGAATGAGTACACCTGAAGATTCTTTCACTGGTAAGAAACCTGATGTTTCTCATTTTAAGATTTTTGGCTCATCTGTTTATGTGCATGTGACCAAGGATGCTAGGAAGAAGTTGGAATTGAATGCTAAAGTTGGGATATTTGTGGGGTACACAGAAACACCCCATAATTATCGTGTGTATTTTCCTAACAATAAGATGACTGTTATGCAACGGGATATAAAATTCGATGAGGGGAAAGCCATGCGGTTGTCGCTTGAGAGGGAGCTAGACTTGCATGTGGAGGAGGAACTGTTGGTTCCCAAATATGAGTCTCAAGATGTGAATCAGCCACATGAGGAGGTTCATGGAGTGGAGGAAGCCACTCATACAGATCCATCCATCAGAAATGGCAGAAAGCGCACCACTAAAGATGATAGATTGAGACTAGATGCTGCATAGAATGTAGGATCCCCTACTTCACAGCACAGATAGAGACAACCTCCTGATCGATTTAATGGATACATGGCTCTCATGAGAAAATGTATTGTGACTAAGCCATCTTCCTTTCAGGAAGGAGTGTAGGATACCACTTGGTTTGATGCTATGGTGGATGAATATGACTCCATTCTCAAAAGCAGTGCATGGGAAATTGTCCCAAGACTGATCAAGAAATTAGTGGTAGGTTCGATATGGATCTACAAGGTAAAGAAAGTTGCTGATGGGAGTGTGGAGAAATACAAGGCCAGGTTTGTGGTCTGGGGCTTCTCATAGATCAAGGGGATATATTATGATGATACCTTTTCACCTGTCACAAGGTACTCTTCCATAAGATCCACCTTTGCACTCTCAGCGCAGATGGGCTGGTGCATTCATTGGATAGATGTAAAAACTACGTTTCTCAATGGGATCATTGAGGAAGAAGTGTACATTGAGAAGCCATAAGGTTTTTAGACCTTTGACAGGGATTCACATGTGTGCAGACTCAAGAGAGAGTTGTATGGGCTGAAGCAAGCACCCTATGCTTGGTACTCTCAGATATACAACTATTTCATCAGACTGGGCTTCACCAAAAGTGAAGAGGATGCAAACCTATACCAAATTGTGGTGGAGGGTAAGATTTTAATCATTTTTCTTTATGTTGATGATTTAATACTGACTGGTGATGAGCAGATGATACACTCATGCAAGGAGGACCTTGAAAAGGAGTTCGAGATGAAGGATTTGGGCATCCTTCATTATTTCCTTGGATTGGAAATATGGCATCAAGATGGTGAAATTTTTGTGTCTCAAGGAAAGTATGCAAGGGAGATACTAGGTAATTTTCACATGGAGGGATGCAAACCGATGGATACTCCTCTTCCAGGAAACTAGAGGAAAGAGGATGCTACTTTTGGAGAGGTAGTGGATGCTACTGTCTATCAGCAGTTAGTGGGTTTGCTAATGTATCTAGTGAACACAAGACCAGACATTTGCTATGCGGTTAACCAAATGAGTCAAGCGATGGTTAAGCCTACCGATCTCTTTTGGAAGGAGGGAAAACATGTCCTGAGATAGCCGAGGGGCACATCTGAGTATGGCTTATGGTACAGACAGACGGATGAGGTGAAGTTGCATGGCTTCACGGATGCATATTGGGCGTGCAACCCAACGGACAAAAATAGAACATCAGGGGGGGTCTTTAGTATCGGATCTACAACTGTTTATTGGTACAACAGGAAACAGAGATCTATGGCACTCAGTTCAGTGGAAGAGAAATACATGGAAGCGAGTCAATCTGCATGTGAGGATATATGGATGAGAAAGATCTTGGTTGGTTTATTTGGTTCTCATTTAGATCCGACAGTGATTCATTGTGATAATCAGAGTTGCATTAAACTCTCGATTAATACTGTGTTTCATGATAAATATAAGCATATAGATATCCGATATCATCACTAAGAGATTTTGTGCAGCGAAAGATCATGTTGATTTAGTACATTCATACGGAAGATCAGGATGCAGACATTCTGACGAAGGTGCTCACTAGGAGAAAATTCGATTACCATAGAGATAGGATCGGTAGAAGGATAATCCTTTTCTTGTTGAGAGGGAGTGTTGAGATTCAACAAGAAGATCCTAGTGAAAATTATGTGAAAATTATGCACCTACACTAGGATGGAGCCTCATGCTATTTTTAGGTGAAAGTCTATTTTTAGATGATTTCTATTTATAGATGGTGAGCAAATTCTATTTATAGATGTATGTCGACTATTATTATCCCTTAATAATAGTTGGACAATAAATATTAGTCTATTCTCAATGAGAACTTGGAAATAGTTAGCTGAAGTGGAAAATTAGTTAGCTATAGTAAATTCGAGTTCAAAAGTTGACTGGTGGGACATGCAAGTCGAATTAGTTGTAACTGAGTGATTCAAAGTTGTAACAGAGTTGGATGTGTAGTTATGTGAGTTGTGAAGTAGTTTAACTCAATTAAGTGAGTTAAGCTTAGTTGTACTAGTTGTAACTGAACTTACACTAGTGAGAGATCAATGAATTAATTATTAATTAATTCATAATCAGTGATATCACATGCAATTGAATATTTACCATTGTTAACTACATGCATGTTAGATCCAGTGGAGACCTAGTTGAGATAACAGGTGAAAGAGACAATTTGAGTATCGGTTGTGACATTAATGAGTGCACTCATGAAACCACATACACAGTGGATGTGCCCATGGGGAATGCATAGCCTAGGAAAGATGAATTCATTCATTGCATGGATTTCCATCAGAAGGGATTTCACAGAGGAGGCAGGCTATTTGGAGACAGTAAATTGGCACATGCATTTGCCAATTTTTGTATGACAGTGTGAGACGATTGTATATTGTACTAAGAGCTCTTGGATTAGAGTTTTATATGAGATTGTTTCATGATCCATGATATATACATAATATATGATAGTGGGGTTTTTAGCTTTATGCTTTCCCAACAAAAACATCTGTGTTATGTGTGATTGATCTTTCTTCTTGATATTGCAATTGGAGATCGTGTTTTAAATTTCACAAGAATATTTGTAGAAGAAATTATGTATTTAATAGTGGCATATAATTTTTAGATCAGGAGAATCCAGACAATACATAATTTGTATTAAAATTTCTACACTCTGCCTTGTTGTTGTTGCTTCTATGGTCTTACTGTTGTTGTAGGCTCTCCTCATGGTTTCCCAATTTTATGTTGCAGTTCCCTATTTGGTCTTCTACTACAATATCTTATTTTCATCCTCCATCTGTTGCTAACTGCCTCCTATGATAACTTCAACATCAAGATTCTTATTTACTCTATCTCCTTGTACAACTTATTCATGGGATGGCTTTTCTCTTGCAGTCCACTCTGCTGTTGTATCTCCTCTTATTCATACAGATCAAAGTAAATATAATTCTAATCTCCCATGCTGACTTCATCTCTTGTGGAATAAGCTTTCCACTCCACTACAGACTCCAATTCCACATAAATACTACTGAGTTTCTTCTCATCCATATCCTTTGAAAATTTTATTTTTTCCAACCCCCCTGTTCTTCTGTCATCTCCTTGTGTTGGTACAAGTCCAGCTTCATCAAGCTACTCCTCAGGATGGAATTGTTCTCCACTTTTTATGACTGCATCCTTCTGGAATTATTCCTCTATCTATGGATTGATTACCCAATCCTCCAGCATCTTCAACTCCTTCTCCCATTGAGTGAGAATTTTATCTGAATGATCCTCTTCTTCTTTTGTAACTGTATCACATGCATTGTTAGTTTTAAAACAAATTGGTCCAATGGCCTCTTCTCTAGATGCTTCCTACATCACTTCCTCAGGTGAGACACATGCATTGGCCTCTGCTAGGTTGCTTGGAAGGAATATACCGATTCCCCCAATGATCAAAACACACCTCTGATCTTCCTCCTCGAGAGTTGAAGTTTTTAACTTCTCATAATATTCATTCACATGGTATGCAACCCCACATGAATATTTATGCCGATGAGGGTTCTCTCTTGCCTCTTCCTCCTCTCCTTTCAACACTCCTTGCTGATTTGAACTATCCTCTAAGTTATCGAGACTCTCAAATAATCTCACCTCCTCTTTTCCCACCCGGAAACCAAAATTTTCATTTCTTACCTCCTGTTAGTATACGACATATTTGACTGATCTCTTCTCATTTCCCTACTGACAATCTGCAAGATCTTCAACTGGTCTCTCTTCCTCATTAAGGATCTCTCCATTTTTCGGTTCAAAAATGTAAACCATCTCCTCCTCTGTGTCACTAAGGTTTTCCACTTACCTCAACCACCTCCTCAGTATTTTCTTATGCTTCCTGGAAATCAACTGATAAATAGGCCACTTTACCTTCCTCTTCATGGGCCACTCATATCTCCAACTTCCTTGTTGTATTCTCCACCATTGCAACATTAATTTGTTGAGCTCCTATTTGGTATCATTGAGATATTTATCCATATCCTCTTTGATCATCTGCTTGTGGTCTCCTCTTCAACCTTTCCTATGGCCTTCAGTAGCCATCTTCTCTTCTCCCTACCCTCCTGGAAAGTCTGTTGTCTGCTACACACTTGAAAACAATTCTTCACATATAGAGCATAAAAAATCTACCTTCCCTTCACCACTTATTCTCTCTTTTTGCTATCTGTAATTAAAATCCTAGTTTGATACCACCTGATGCAACCCCCCACCACCTCCCGTGGCTCGCACAAAATTCCAGTCTAGGATCATTCATGTATGAGATGAATTATCTCTCGGATCCCTGTTGGATCTCCTCTTAATGTTCACAGGCCCTTTTAAATTCCTCATGCAAGTCCCAAAAAGACTCGTGGGTTCTTTCTCTAAGCCCTCTTTTTCCTTTAGAATCAAATTCAGGCACTAGCTCCTTAATGTCGACCATAATTTCATGTGACTGAGGGATATGACCGAGCACCTAAAAAAAAACGCTACTTCGGCGCTTTGGAGCTTCAGGATCCGGGAGTCTTCAGGATCCGAGATTCTTCACAATAAAATACCCCAATTCCTTTGAAAATCAAATTGGCAAACACCCAAACAAATATGGGATCAATGGTATACAATCCACGCCGACATCTACGGCTCATAGAAAAATTTGGGGCTTTGGGCTTCGAGAATTTCCCCTTCTCTAACACACCATACCTGCGAACCCATGAATGTCAAACTTACGGTTCGGACAGATGGTGTATGCCATGGATCAACGGTTTGTGCTTACTTCAGACTCTTGGCCTCGGGAGATTCCACACCTAAAACTAAAATTCCTCCCAAATACGAGAACTCCGAACTTGGGGATAGCTTAGGTATCTACAGTCCCTCTTTGTTCTAGATCTACAGTCTAGAATTACTCCGAGCTCCACGACTTCAGATATTTCTCTGTCCCACATAACAAGAACTAATTTTCCCCGAAGTGCCAAATCCCTAGACCACTTGGGGATCCTACGACTCACACTCTCCGCTGATCTACGGTGTAGATCTACTCTGGGCCTCCAGGCTTCATAGGTTCTTGCAACATCCACACACGCTATTTCCTGAATCACCAAAGATGTGAAGGGTGTTGATCAATGGTCCACACGTCCTTACAAACGAACGACCTGGATGGATTCCAACCTTCAGGGATTCTTTACCCAAAACAACTTACACCCAAACTCCTCCGGAGTGTCAAATATTCGAACTCATGTGATCTTTTGACACACGTGTTGTAGGAAAATTTCCCTGCGGATAGGTGAATGTCCTCTTGGATCTTAGACCCCTATTACCAAGACATAAAAATTTTAACATTGAACACTGACATTCATTTAAATGTAGTTAAACTAGTCAAAGGAAAAGAGGAAGAAAACACGAGTACCTTTTTCTGAAGTTTGTCCTTGCTCTGTCTAGGTTGAAATTGATCTTCAAGCTCTTTAATGAGTTCTTCAATTCAATTGAAAACAAAGACAATACATGATTCTTATTCTACCAAGATTAGTTTAAACTAGATTTATCAAGAAGAGACAAGCTCATGCAAATATACACAAACTTGAAGGAAACATGCCAAGCATATATACTAATGAGAACATAACAAGGTGCTTACAATATGTAGATGTGGATGCAACAACCTCACCAAGTCCTCCTTGTCCAACCCCTTGCTAAAAAGATCCACGATCAAAATGACAATACTTTTCACTAATATTCTCCCCCTTTTCACCATGAGAATGCCGCCTTATATAGGCTTTGAGAGGCTCAAACACCTTAGCTATTCTTGGAATAAGTTGAGGATATGACTCCATCAGTTGTGGGATTTCCCTTAGATCCAACATTTAACTTGGATTCGAGCCAAACTAACTTAGATGCTTCTTAGATTTCCTTAGAGATAAGGGGGATTCTTCCCCAATATTCTCTCAACAGATCGATGCTCCCTCAAAGTTGGCCACAGAGCACTATAACTCTCCCTGCTAAGAGGGAAAGGAGTGCTAGTGTTCCCTACAAGTGGGAAGGGGAGCGTTGATCTCCAAAAATTCGTTTAGGATGATTATTATTCAAGGAAAAAGTTTGTAAAATTTTCCAAATGACATGTTTTCCTCTTCTAACAAGTCTTAGAGGATGTCCCAAGTGTTCTTATGATGTCATCTACAATGTGACACATGCAGGACAAAAATATGAATTTTGCGACACTTCCAACACTTGTGACAAAAGTGAGACACTTCCGACACTTGCGAAAATGACAATGAGACATTATCAAACTGAGGAATTTTGACGTGTAACATATTGCCCCCAAAGTGTGAGGCTAGAAGATGAAAACTGATGACTGAAGCACTTTGTATATTTTTGAAGCAAGGGTATGGAGTCAGAGAACTTGGTAGAAGCTACAAACAACCATAAAAAAAATGTTATGTTATGCTTCAAACCCAAGGTAGGCATACCTATGCTTGAGTGATAGAGGACTTAAGGTATGGCCGCCACCAAATACACCACAGATCCATAATCATATAGACTTAAGGGTATAGCCACCAAAGATACAATGTGGATATATACTTCCATGACATGAACTGATCGTAGTCACGAGAAATAGACAATGGATCTACGAGATGACAAAACATATCCAAAAACCAATACAAAGTGGATCTATGTGACAATATATATATCAACATGCTCAAATGATCTCCTTTCACAGCCTGGGTAAAGCAATTATTAGAGTGAATGCTCAACCCAGGGTCTTCGTCCCAATCCCGATGTGGTATGAATCTTGCCATCTGAATAAATGTTTTGATGTCAAACATGGTAGAAACCACTTGATTATCGTTCGTTGAGGTAAAATATTAACAAGTGCGAGGGAAATCACCAGTGATGTCAATGAATCCGAAGGTACCCTAGTACAATCCAACAAATGTGAATAGATGAGTTGAAGTCAAACATTCATGAAATTATCTGATCATAGTTCAATGATGTAAACCTACTGTCAGAGGCGAGGAGGCCTGCCATTGAGGCATGCAGGTCCCAAGATTCTAACTAGTTTGTAAGTCAAATTTCCCAGATAATGTGTTGAAGTCAACATGAAAATACTCATTGAAGGAGGGCATTGATGTATCCCTCATCAATGACACAAAACTGACATAGAGAAGTGAGATGATGAATCAGATGAGTATGGACAGACATAGGTATTTGAAACTGAAAACTTGTGATGGTTGAATCTCGAGGTGGATACTTCCCTTGAACACTGAGGCACAGGCAGAAGAAACATAACATGGACCAAAACATGACGTAGTGGATACAGTGACTTTCGTCGGGTGACCCAAAGGAGTAAAAAGACTCAGAGGATTGGTTCAATGCAGAGGTTGAACGGATTAAAATGTATGTAAAAACAATGTGCCATGTCAAAGGGAGACTGCAAGAGTGACTTGTGACAATTCTAAAAATAGCTTGGCTTGATTCCTTCAATTTTTTCCCCCATCCAGATAGACGAGTACCTCTTTTTTCTTTTACAAGATCGAGGAGGATAACACATGCTCGATATAAATCACCTTCTGTAAGTTCCTCTTCCTTTGTTTAACGAATTGGAAGAAGTAAGGGTTCAGTCCTATATGGGCTCTTCAATGTGTGATTTTTAACGAGTCCAGAGAAGGAAAAATCGATGATTTTTCATGTTTAGAGAGTCTTAAAATAAATTAAAGACGACTCCAAGATTGTCCTTTTTCATAAATTTAGTCTTGCGAGGCTGAAAAAATAGATAAACTACCACTCAAAAGACGCCCTTTCAAACATTTTAACGAGTGTGAAAGGAAGTAAGATCACTCAACAATATTTTCATGTTTATAGAGTCTGATAAGAGCTTAGAGGAGACTCCAAGGGTTTCCTTTTTCGTGTAACCTTCACGAGTCTGAAAAAGAGATAAAAGTCTACTCTATTACATTCTCATGTTTTTTCGAGCGTGAGAAAGAACAAATACCATGCTCGATAGTGTTACAAGGTTTAATGAAAAAGATACTGCTTCGAAACCTGCAAGTGGAGATAAATATGCATCCAGGGTATTAATGAATTCTCTGAAAAAGATTTTAAAAACCCAAAATAAACTATAGAATAGCAAAAATAAACCCTATAATAGTGAAATAAGGTTAGAAATCTTATTTACCATTTCATTTTCACCAATTTCTTCTAGCATTGGTATTTTCAACCTTGGAGGGTGATTTTCAAGATGTTGGCACCAGAGATGTGGTTGACCATTTTCACATCTGTCTAGACCAGTTTGGTCACTAACCCATTCTATTCATTTATCATGGTTTAGAATTTCATTTTAGGTAGTTTTTAGTCTGTCCTGGCCCCCCTAGGAAGCCCTAGGTGCCGAACCAGATTGACGCTCCCTCAAAGGGGTGAGGGGAGCACCGATCATGTTTTCAGTGCCCTGGTGCATGTGGCAGGGGAGAGCTAGCACCCTGTGGATGAGATTAGGGGGGCACCGACGCAAGACTGCAAAAAATGTTTTTATTTATGCTAATACCAAATTTTTTTCTATGAGAGAATGATTAATGGATTTTAAGTGTATGTTTTTGCAGTTTACACAGATTAGAACCATGATCGAATGGAAAGAATGTGAGCATGAGCTTGAAGATATAGCCACATTGCAAAAACCTCAGACAAGGGCCGCTTTGAGGAATTGTGGCATCCTCAAGTATTTCAAATTGAAAAAGATGAAAAAATAAGTTTTATTACTTGAGTATCTGATTGGACTGTGGGATGACACCGAACAAGCATTCCGTATCAAACCACAAATGCTCAAAATTGAGCTTGATGATGTGTAATTTTTGATCGGCCTCTCAAGAAGAGGGGCTCCTATCATTTTTTTTGGGAAACAAGCAACTCCTTAGCCTACCGAGGTGTACGTGGCTGAACATTGTATTCCAGGGTCATGATTGGTTGGGGGAAGAATCATTGTCAAGGACGTTAGATATTTGACACTACGATCTATTTTGGTTTCCATAACCAACCTGGCAGGTAGCATGAGTGCACATTTGGCTTCAAAGTCCCAAACATGTTATGCTCTACAATGCGTGGTTCCGAGATTATTCAACTGGAGTGCATGATCTCTTCGCAACGTGAAGGATGAAATCATGAAGTGCAGGATTGGGAAACAAAAATAGTTCAGTTATGGTTCCTTCTTAGTTTCATTCTTTCTGGAGAAAATACCTCAGATGTAGCTACAGATTTTGCTGATGGCACGGTCGGTGACTGAACCACATATGGAAAGATGGACAAGTTTGTCTCCAAGATTGGGGACCAACTCAGAGTTCAAGTTCATGACTGAATTCTTCTCTTGGTGGAGAAGGCAGTTGATCGTTATCGAGGAATTTCCATATGCCAGAGTGGATTTCCGGGGTAGTGTGGAATTAGTGCTTCTAGAGGGTATTTATTGGGATGTGTTAGGTACAAAACCAAACCTTGTCATGTGGTTTTTTGATTTTGAAATTTATATTGTTTTTATTTGTACAAAGAGGGATTTTAATAGATGTATTGTTTCATCATGCAGATAGAGGTGCATAACGTCGAGCAGAGATATCGACACTAGAGTATCGCGGAGACATATAGATAGCCGTGGAGGACGAGGTGGTAGTGGGAGGTCTCCGAGAGGTTGAGAGGAACCTCCGAGGTCTCACTATGGGTGTCCCACCTCTCAGGAGGCGAGACGTACCTCTACATCTGCAGAGGCATACAATAGGGGTTCCTGAGAGTTTGAACCACTTGCTTCGACGAGTGGCCCGTGCAGTGGTGTGATTCTCGGAGAAAATGTGGTGCAAGAGGACTAGGATCCTCTATATGTTTTTTAGTATTTTCATGATGATATCATGGGCATGAGGGCCAAAATTTTTCCCTTTTATGTACTTTTTATGGAAACAAACTTTTTCTATCATGCAGTTTATATATATATATATATATATATATATATATTCAAGTTTTTTGGTTCCAATGATGTTACAATTTATCTTGTGTGATGTTTTTTTAATGTACACGTGATTCATTTTATTTATAAAATTTTATCTATGTGCAAGATACCGATCCAAAATATAGTTTGCTAGCGAATCCAAAGTTGTGTTGAGTTCTCTTGGTATGTGTCTGCATTCTATAAATTAAAACATTCTTTCAAGATGACGAACTCATAGGTGGAGTTGAAATAGGATAGGGTTGTGAACAACGTAGACTCGATTAAGCTGACAAACCATAAGTTGAGAGTCTAGGTTAATGATTATACGAGACATACCTAGGGAGGAGGCCTCAGTTAAAAGTCCAATGAAAACATGATATTTTTCTACGTTATTGGTCGCCGATCCTAGGCAAATGCCTCCTGAACTCACCAAATCATCATAGTGGTAAATGACCCAAGCTACAGAAGCAATGTTCTGGGTGTGCCGACTAGCACCATCCACAAACCCGACAAAGATAGGAAAGGGAGATTCCATATCTGCACACAATCACAAGACAAATTATAAGAGAATAAAACAAAACTCGTACACACAAGAGAAAATACACACCAAATCACAACTATAGTAAAATAGTGTACAAAGAACACATGCCAGATGTTCTATGCATAGTAATTCTTGAGGTAAATCCCATTTTGGGGTTCATTGAGAGATATTCCATTGTATTCAACTAGATTGTAGGCACCTCTATGTAATACACGTTTTACAATATAAGGTCCATTCCACCGAGGTTCTAACTTTCCTATCCTTAGCTTATCGTGAGCCTGGTCATAAATGAGGAATAGGTCTCCTTTTGCGAAAGTATGAGGTTGAACGGATTTGTCGTATTGACTCTTCATTCATTTTTGATACATCTCATTAACGAGAGCAACATCGTGGCGTGTTTCGTTCAACTTAGTCAGATATAGGAATGATTCCTCTTCAACAAAGGTGTGAGGCATGGGCTCTATGATGAGTTTCAATGAAGGAATTTCACACTTGATTGGTAATACTAGTTCGACGCCATATACCAACTGGAATGGAGTGAATCCAGTTGTATTTTTCACTGAGGTGCGGTAAGCCTAGAGGGTGGATAAAATTTGCAAATGCCAAGAAGTTTTGTTTTTCCCCACCATGCGTTGGATCATGGCTTTTAGGAATTTTTTGATAGATTTAACTTGTCCATTTGCTTGAGGATAGTAGGGGTATAAGTTTTCATGGAAAAAATCCAACTTGACATGTAACACACTCATCATATGGTTTTGAAAATGTGAACCATGGTGAGTGACAATGGCTTGTGGAAAACCAAAGCGAGTGATGATGTGGTTAAAGATGAAGTGATCTGAAGTACGACCATCATTCAGAAAAGTAGGTATAGACTCAACCCATTTTGTAAAATAATCAACGAAAATGATGATATAAATGTGCTCCCCGACTGAGGTAGGCGCACATTGCATAAAATCAATGCCACATTTGGAAAAGGGGTCGATTGTGACAATAGGATGAAGTAGAGCAGGGTGGGTGCGTTCCTTTTTATGAAATACTTGGCAGGGTGGGCATTGTTTGACAACCTCAATACAATATTTGAAGATGGAGGGCCAAAAATAATTGGCATGTAAGATTTTATGAGCTATAGCCATCCCAGAAAGGTGACTACCACAAGCTCCAAGGTGACAGTCATTCAAAACAATGTCGTAGGATAGTGTCAATCCCATGGCTATACAAAGTGTCACCGATGATAAGGTAACATTTAGAATGGTGGTGAATATGATGATGTTCTTCACGGGAGATATCAGGATGAAAACGTTGGGTTTGAAGATAGAGAAGAATATCTCCATGCAAAGGGTAGGATGTGCTAATGAGGAACAAAGATTCATCGGGAAGAGAATCACTGGGCTCAGTGTCTTCATTAGCATGGGGAAGATCACAGATAATTTCTGCAAAAACCAAGGACTTTTTAGCTTTCGATTTGGCAAACTCGAGATCGAATTCTTGAAGAATAACAATCCATTTGGAATATTTTCCCCCAAGGATTTGACGTGTCAGAATATGATACATGGGGTTCGATTCTGCAATGACCATGGTATTGCATAACATGATGTAATGGAAAAATCGCTGGATGACAATGACGACTGCCAGAGCCAACTTTTCAACGTGTGAATATCAGAGCTCAGGACCAGATAAACTCTTTCTCAGATAGTAGATCACATGCTTGTCATCATTATGGTCCTCTTGAACTAACACCATAGCGATAATGGAAGTAGAGGCTGTGAAATAAAGGATATAGTCTCGTGCATAATTCAGAGGATGCAAAAGGGGTGTATGAGTCAATGCATGCTTAAGAGCATCGAAATATCATTGAGCAGTGTCATCCCATATGAAAGGAGTGTCTTTCTACAACATTCACATAAATCCTTTAGTAAGCTCGACATAATTACATAAAAAACAACGGATACATTTTTCTTTCCCTTGCAAACTTTGCAGTTGGGTTAGATTGTTGGGAGGAGGTAAAGCAATAATAGCTTTGATTTTTAAGGGATCCACCCTAATCCCATATTTGGAGACAACGAAATCGAGGAGTCAACCTGATTCAACAACAAAGATGCATTTGTGGGGGTTCAAATGGATACGGTAGAACCAACATCGAAGAAAAATGGCCCGTAAATGACCAATATGGTCTGATCGATTAGATGAATGGGTAGGTAAATCATCGAGATAGGGTTCCACAATATGTTTGATATCATGGAAAGCATACGACATGGCCTGCTGGAAAGTGGCACCAACATTTTTGAGACCAAAAGGTAGTTTTTGATAAGAAAAAGTCCCCCATGGGAAGATGAAGGTTGTATTATGTTGATCAGTGGGTAGGATGTCAATCTAGTTAAATCCCGAAAATCCATCCATGAAAGAGAAAATAATGCTGCCAGTGCAATTATCAATGATTTGGTTGATGAAGGGTGTGGGGTAATTATCTTTTGGACAAGCCTTGTTGAGATCCCTATAATCGACGTAGACACGAATGGTTCCTTGTTTTTTATCAACCAAAAATATGTTAGAAACCCATTACGTCAAGGGGACAGGATAGATAAATCCATATTTTAACAGTTTTTCAACTTTTTCCTTTATGGCCGCGGTTTTCTTAGGATGAACCGAGAGAAGTTTTTGTAACTGATGTTTAATGCCTGGGTAAGTTTTTATTTCATGCACAATGATCAAAGGATCGATCCTTGGCATTTTCTCGTAGCTCCAAGCGAAGACATCACATAATTCTTTAAATAAAGTGGTGTAAGATGCCACTTCCTCAGGAGAACAATTAGCACTGAGATGAACATTTTCCATGATACCTTATTTGATCGAGATATCGATAGCGACGATAGAAGAGATGTTTCCTAAATTCCCCTCGGAAGTAGTATCCTGGGTAAGTATAGGAGATAAGGGAGAATCAACAACATCCCGCAGGGGGGGGGGGGGGGAGATAGAGTGTATATCTTCCTGAATTTCATCTAGACTAGGAAGAAAAGATGATTGATGATGGTTTTCATCCCAAGTTACCTTGTTGATACTAAGAATTTCCATAATGGATTTGTCCGATGGAAAAATCTGTGAGATGTAGTCAAAAGCAGAGGACAAGGAATTCAACCAAGATGGCAACGAATAAGTGTTGGACGCCAATAGATGTTGGTCATCCAAGGAGGGAGGGGAAGATTGGATAACATCGTATGAATACTCAATTGGACTAAATGGCATAGTGTCACTTAGTGCATCGAATTCTAATGGACTAGGCACAACCCAAGGATTAGATGATTCTAAAGACTGATAGGCCATAGTCAAAATCATATTGATTGTGGAAATATGTTGTGTGGTGGGAGGAAGTGGTGCAGGGACAATACCCATAAGAGAAGAATATTTTAAAATACTGCTGGCCCTTGACCAAGTTTTGGGAGATTCTTGGTCATGTTGACCTATTTTGGACTTCGATATCTTGTCAAAAGAGGAATGAAAGACGAAGTGGAGATCACAGGATCTCGACCCCTTTTTGGGTTTTTGGGATTATGTAATGGGATTGGGATTTCGACCCATGGGTTTACCCATGCTTAGGCCTATTTTGTAATATATAAATAGATGTCTAGGCAATGTAAGGGAGAGAATATATGTGGTGTTATGCCTCTAGTAAGATGTAAATGTATGCTAAGTGCAAGTAGAGTCTGCAAGTGCTTGTGCATGATTGTAAGAGACTTGCAGAGCTAAGTGCAAGTGGTTGTAATGGATGGTGGAAGGATTTGTGCTGTAACGCAAGGAAGAAGGATCTAGCGAACTGCGTAGATCTTCTATCCTATGCAGAGAAGAGTTTTGAGGCTCTGTGCGTGTAACCTATTGAAGAAGCTAATAAAGAATAAGAGTTGGTGGACGTAGCCCTAGAGTGGGGGTGAACCACGTAAATACTATGTTACTCTGCTCTATGTGATGTTCTGATGCATTTATATGTTATTTTCTAAGTGCTTTGAGATGATTAGATAAATATGCTTATGCTTAGTGCTAATGATATGTGAGAATGTTAGATCTGATCTGTATGAATATGATTAGTGCTTGATTTTCTAGATCTGATATATTTACCTATGCTAAGTGATTAAATACATTAGATCAGTGTGAATGCTTCGAAGCTCTGTTTTATCAGCGGAGTAGATATTGATTGAATATTGAGGAACTGACAGTGCTAAGTGCTCTATTAAGTATCATAATCATAGATTTGTCTCCTAGCTAAGGTTGAAGACACCTGAGTCTCGCAACCACCCCTGCCTCTACCTCGGGTGAGACTTCATATGATTTGCAGGTGTTTATGAAAGGGCCGGTATTTAGGGTTTTGTTGGTGCACTATTGTAGCATTGAACCCTGGGTCTGCCCCTGTGCCAATAAATGGTTCCATTGCCGAGAAAAATTGCTAGAAGAGAAACTTGCAATAAAGGAAGTAGTCAAAAGAGCACTTCAATCTGTGACAGTCGTAGAAATAAAGGCAGAGGATCAAGTCACGAAGCAAGTAGATCAGCTCGCAGATGCCATCCAACAGATCCAGTAGTGCATTGCAGATTTAGAGCTACACACTATGCCCGATACCCCGTAGGACGTAAGGGACCAGCGAGAAGCAACTACCCATAGCGCAGTTGACAGACTAAAATCTCTTTCCCTGGAATGCAATCAGCTGAGTAACTGTAGTGCCCAAACATATGAGAACCTCATCGAGAATCCAGAATTGTAGACAGTAGAGTCGCAGCTCAAGGAAGCGAAGCAGCACGCAGACACACTACATGTGCAGCTGAAGGCCCTATCGGCCATAGAAAGAATGAAGTGGTCTCAAGAGAAGCACACTGCCCGACAACAGATCCATATGATTCAAAGAAACATTATGGAAATCACTCAATGACTCCAACTAGTACAAGATAAGGCATGCCAATTGTTCACAGAGGTCGAGAGTAACGGAGCAGAGCTAGAACAGGTTGTCACCACAATAGAACAATGCCTAGAAGGGCCAATGAATGACACTGTAATCCAGGAGTTCACCGAGAAAGAGGCTGTCGCACGACAGCAAGTCAAAGCATCTCGAGCCAAGCTCGAGGCATTCAATGCAGAACTAGTCAGACCAGAGTGACATGGGACGAGTCACAGGTGAATGTTGGGGGCCTGTTGGCCCTTGAACAAGTTTTGGGAGATTCTTGGTCATTTTGACCTATTTTGGACTTCGACAACTTGTCGAAGGAGGAGCACAAGATGAAGCGGAGATCACAAGATCTCGACCCCTTTTTGGGTCCTTTTTGGGTTTTTGGGATTATGTAATGGGATTGGGATGTTGGCCCATGTGTTTACCCATTCTTAGGCCTATTTTGTAATATATAAATAGATGTCTAGGCAATGTAAGGGAGAGCATCTATGTGGTGTTAGGCCTCTAGTCATATGTAAATGTATTCTAAGTGCAAGTAGAGTCTGTAAGTTCTTTGTGCATAACTGTAAGAGACTTGCAGAGTTAAGTGCAAGTGGTTGTAACAGACGATGGAAGGCTTTGTGGTGTAACGCAAGGAAGAAGGATCTAGCGAGCTGCGTAGATGTTCTGTCCTATGCAGAGAAGAGTTCTAAGGCTCTGTGCAAGTAACCTATTGAAGAAGCTAATAAAGAAGAAGAGTTGGTGGATGTAGCCCCAGGGTGGGGGTGAACCTTGTAAATACTGCATTACTCTGCTCTGTGTGATGTTCTGATGCGTTTATATGTTACTTTCTAAGTTCTTTGAGATGATTAGATAAATCTTCTTATTCTTAGTGCTAATGATATGTGAGAATGCTATATCTGATCTGTATGAATATGCTTAGTGCTTGATCTGTTGGATCTGATCTATTTACCTATGCTATGTGCTTAAATACATTAGATCAGTGTGAATGCTGCGAAGCTCTATTTTATCAGCGAAGTAGATATTGATTGCATATTGAGGAACTGACAGTGCTAAGTGTTCTATTAAGTATCATAATCACATATCTGTGTCCCAACTAAAGTTGTAGACACCCAAGTCTTGCAACCACCCCTGCCTCTACCTCGGGTGAGACTTCATTTGCTTCACAGGTGTTGCCGAAAGGGCCGGTAGTTAGGGTTTTGTTGGTGCACTGTTGTAGCATTGAACCTTGGGTCTGCCCCTGTGCCAACAAATACCTACACCAAAACTTTCATAAGTGATCTTACTATCTCCCAAGAAAGGAATATTGTTGGTGGCGGGAGTGTGAGCATCGGGTGTGCAGTAATATAACTGGTCGATAGTGACAACTTTACCTTGATGAGGGAATTGTACACATCGAAACACCGATGAAGTGACAACAGTCATGGCATAGAACCAAATTATTCCTAATAACAAGTTTTAATCAAGGGGAGCATCGACTACCTATACATCAACATAGACGGTCTTACCCCCCAACTGAACGACTAAGGACTGAAAAAGTCTGTGAGGACAAAAACCACGCCCGTTGAATGCTCGTAACATTGTAGGGGATTGTTTAAGAACAAGTGATTTTAATCCTTTTCAACAAGATAACGACATGACACAAGTGGAAGCTTCCTCATCCAAAATGGTGCGGTGAATGTGTTGGTTATGAACAACAACATCAATTTGAAAATCAAGCTGGTGAGAAAGTCATGACTTGAAGTTTTCTAGGTTAAACGTGATATTATTTGACGACTCAAGATCAATGGTGCCAATTGTAGCCAAGAGAATTCTATGTTGACTTGGGAAATGCTGTATAACTTCAAGAGCAGACATAACACATGGTGCTTGAGCCAAATCTTCAACAATGTTGTAGTTTTGGGCGGAACGTGAACTAGGATTAAAAGTTGACTTGCGAATAATGCTCTTGGGAGGGTGTAAAGTAGAGTCGAAAGTAGGTTTCTCTATCTTAAGTGACCCAGATGGAGGACTAACGGAGGCATGAGATGGATCCGGTGGGGTACCGTTAGTGACCTTTTCTTTATCAGGTTTAGCCAGTGTTCCATACGTTGTGGTGCGAGTGGTTAAATCAATCCCATTAAACATATAAATATGAGCACTCGTCGAGGCTTCATCACTAGGAGGATGGCTGGAACTTTGCCATGTGCGAGGGGAAAGTTATTGAGCAACCATGGATTTCTGATGAGGAAAAGGCTGTGTTAACACGACAGGTTGGGAATTCCCTTTGAAAAGTTTTGCAACTTCGTCGCGATGTGGGCAGTCTCAGGTGAAATGAACTCACCACAAATAAGACATGGGAATTTTGATTTTTGCTGTGGTTTCTTTTTAGCAGCAGGTGGTGGAGTTTGTGTTTTGGGATGTTCATTATTATTATTATTCTTTTTGGGTTTATTTTTTGTTTTCTTCTTACCCCTGGATTATTGCGAAGAGGCAGATTGAACTGCATTCACCTCAGAAATTTGAGTCGGGAGGGAGGTATAGGAGAGTGAAGTCGAACCGGTAATGGGTGTAGAAACATAGTGATTAGCCGTTATGATCGACAATGATGAATATTGGGTTTTTACGGTACCGATAAATCCATCCACACGTGTCGTGTAAGAAGGTTTGGATGGATCGATAGGAGTATGGGTATCATTTGGAATCAACTTATACAAAGTACCAGATTGGGAGTAAACCAAATCTAAGTATTGAGCTCGGGAAATGGATTCTTCCTAAGTGACTACACCACCCATGGCAATGTCACAAGAAATCGAGGGTAAAAGATATTTAGTAAACCACTCTGCCAATAACTGGTCAGGAATGGTCTCTTTAATCAACCTTCGTCATCATCTTCGCTCATGAATGTGATTAGAGATATGCATGAAGTTCATTTGATGAAGGGAGGTTAAAAGTTCAGTACTCATCTCGTAACAGATGGGTAATTGAAAATGCATGAGAAAATCCATAGTGAGGGATTTAAAGTCTTGAAAGGAACCATGTTGAATTTCAATGTACCGTTTGGCCGCAAAGCCCGGGAGTGTGCATTGGAAGAGACACAAATGTATAGAATTATCCATCAATGAGTTTGATGAACACCATAAATGGAATTTCATCACATGGTTGTTTGGGTCTTCTCCAGGTTTACCGTCGAATTTGGGGATGTCAGAAGGTAATTTAGCAGAAATTACTGGCCAAAAAGGAAAATGCAATATGGGATCATTTGTCAACCGAGACAAGTCTGGTAGGTCCAGTGTGGCAAGGGAGGGTAATTGTTGGTTAACCTAAGGGTGATACTGGTGTGGCATACGGACACCAGTGGGGCCATAAAATGGTTGAGGTGGATAATTGTATCCAGTAGGACCTCCCATATATGGTTGTTGTTGACCAGTATAGTCATGATTCGATTGTTGTTGAGGAATGTTCATGAGTGGCATGAAAACATGTTGATTCTGAGGAGTATAAGTCGATTTATTTGGTTGTGGGGGATAAATAGTTTTCCCTTAAGGAGGGTAAACAATTTGTCCCTGAGGAGGGTAAACATTAGCCCCTTGGGAAGGATAAACATTAGACCCTTGGGGAGGATACGGTTGTTGTCCTTGAGGACCCCAGGTGGGATTTGGGACACCTGGATAAGGTTGTCCAAAATATAATGAGGAAGGAACAAGATTCGATACTCCCCCTTCTGGGTTATGGTATGATTTACCCCCATGGTAAGGTTGATTAAACATACCTCCTTGAGGTACTCCCTAGGATTGTGAAGGATTTCCAACAAAAGATGATTTCCCCCCTGCCATAGGTTGATTTACAACTGTGGTTTGACCAGTAAAGGGGGGTTGTCCTCTGGAAGAAACATGCAAAGTTGGTTATCCCCTAGGAGGGATAGGACCGCTAAAGGATGGTTTTACCCTAGGAGGGATAGGTACAGTAAATGGCATTTTCCCCCCAGTTGGGATATGTCTTGCAGTTGGTTGTGTATGTCTGGAAAGGGTCTACATTCTCTTTTGTAAATGTGTTCCAATAGGATCTTGTGGAACATGAGGAGATGTAGTGTGAAAAGGTGTAACGATGGGAGTAACGATTGAATTACCTTGTGTATGATTAGGAGTGATGACTCCAACATCGAGGTGGATTCATGCTGACATGGCAATAGGATCGATGACTTGTTCGATGGGATGATATATAGTCTGACTGGATGGTCTTACCTTAGTGGCAAGAGGGTCATGAGGATCAAGAGGTTGTCAAATAAATTCAAAATGTTCATAAAGATCACATCCCGATGGAGTTATCCATACAGAATGAGAAGGTGTCTGATGTGGATCTACTGCGTTAGTAGGATGAACAGGGGTCCTAAACTCATGATTAAAAATTGGTTCTGTGGATCCCATATATGTCTCGATAGTTGGTCTCAATGGAAAACAAGGGAATTCTTCTTCTATAATATTACCGAATGGGTCCAATTGAACCAGGAGTGGTTCAATAGGATCTTTTGACATATTTTTAGTATGAGGAGTGGGATCCTCAACCCTAACCAAGGCTCTTTCCAAATTTTCTAACAAAGGAGTAGCAACGCTCCCAGCGTCAGAGCGATTTTCTACCTTTTCACGGTAAATGTATTTTGGTGAATTAGGAGGTAAGGGTTCGTAGCCTTGTTCTAGAGGAAACTCTTGAATCCTACATTATCTACGAATACCTTTATCATCTATAGGCTCAATCTTGAAAAAATATTAAAACAACAACACATGCTAAAAAATCTAGAAGAACCAACAAGCAAACAAACCTTCTCTCAATGATCGTACTAGTTGGTGATGAAATCCAACATCACATGATCAAATTGAGAAGGGGCTAGGATATGAGTGGGTGGAATAGTTATGATGGAAACTTTCTTAACGGACTTACGCCTTGGTGCAAGCTTCCACACAATAATCGTTGATTTACCCTCCAAGGAGCCCGAGTGAGTTTGACCATCGTTTGTTCTAGGTACAGTGAAGACTTCCCTTCACCGTCACCTTGTGTAAATACCCTAAATATTATGGCTACTAAGGACACTAGCTCACAATAATCCCCTGGATGGGTACAGTCGACAGTCTAGCTCGAGCGTATGGGTAGGATAACAAGTCTAAAATCTTTCAAGAGAACTGAGGACAAGTTGACCGATAGAAATCTAGAGGACCTCAAACGTATTCAGAATTCATGAAGCACCGATACCAAATGTAGACAGTTGGACCTCAAGAAGAACCCCCAATATGCGATCTTACTACTATGAATGATTAAACCACAGAGGGATAATCTCCATGGCTCTCCCAAATGTGAAATCGTTCGTAACCCCTGTGTGAGAGGGGGATCCCATAGATGCTTATACAAAAATTGGATTTTCTCTCCCTATCAAAAGATTCTAAGTTTTTTTTTAATTCTTTGGAGAGTTGTACTCACAACCTAATCCAAAGTGCTAATCCTAGTCTACTGTTGGTGGAGGAATCTATAAAGAAAATGTTTCTAGATCAATTTCAATTAGCGTTGATTTTTAGTGGCTATTCTTTACTCAGAGGTGAATGAGAGTGAAATTGATGATATTATGACTCGAATCCCAAAGAAGAAAGAAAAATGATAAGCAATCATTTCTTTCAATGAACTTCTATTTATGGGAAGGAGAAAAAATTTCTCTCTTTCACTATCAAGCACAAAATGCAGAAAATTTCATGCAATTGCTTTCAACAAGAATCCCATTCAATGCTAAACTATTCAGAAATTGATTCTAATATCCAAAATCCAATCATGAAAATATATCTCTTTGTTTGAATATGCAACTTAATTGATTTGATTCAAAACTTCTTATGCCAACCAGATTTCACTATTTGTAGTTTTAGACAATCAGAAGCAAGTATCATATAAACAAAAAGAACACTCTCACAGTGATCAAACAAGAAACAAAAACAAATCTAAACTTTTCAAAAATAAAGTCAAAACTCAAACAAGAAATTTTCTTGGAAAGATACAAATCAAAGACCAAATGGAACAGTACAAAGATCTATGGACTTCCTTGTGACAACTTTCAACCGGTCAGATGAATGAGAAAGTATCGAAAATGAACTTAAAATTTTGAAGAGGAAGAGTGATTTCAAAACAAGGAAATATCTTAAAAATCCAAAGAAAAACCAAAAAATCTTAGAAATAAATAGGTTGCAAGTTTTATAGAAGACACAAACTGATAGAAAAAGTCCCGAGCAGGAGGAAAAACCAAAAAATCACAAACAACACAGATATCCAACAATTTTCAACATAGGGAAAAATCGGCGCTCTAGTTATATAGGCACCAGAGCGCTACAACGATCCCTAAAGCACTGTAGGGGAGCACCGATACTAAAATCAACTCTTTGGCTGTAAGGGAAAAGGGGTATTGTTTTCTGAGAATGAAAAAGCATCAACCCAAAAAACAAAAATGCAGGAAGGCTTGATCATCAACCTATGTAAGATGACTTCAGGACTGACAACACATGTATAAAAGATGAAAAATACAGTGAGTAGGATTTGAAGATGATAAAAGGCTAAGACAAGACCAAGGAAAGAAACCAAAACTCAAAGATTTGTTCCCCAGTGGAGTCACCAATTTTTGTTGTAGGAAAATTCCCCCGCGAGCAGGTGAATGTCATCTTGGACCTTAGATCCCTATGACCAAGACAATAAAATGCTAACATTGAACACTGACATTCCTTTAAATGTAGCTAAACTAGTCAAAGGAAAAGAGGAAGAAAGCATGAGTACCGTTTTCTGAAGTTTGTCCTTGCTCTATCCAGGTTGAACTTGATCTTCAAGCCCTTTAATGAGTTCTGCAATTCAATAGAAAACAAAGACAATACTTGCTTCCTATTCTACCAAGATTAGTTTAAACTAGATTTATCAAGAATGTACAAGCCCATGCAAATCTACACAAACTTGAAGGAAAAATGCCAAGCATATATATTAATGAGAACATAACAAGGTGCTTACAATCTATAGATGCGGATGCAAAAGCCTCACCAAGTCCTCCTTGTCCAACCCCTTGCTCAAAAGATCCATGATCAGAATGACAATACTTTTCATTGCTATTCTCCCCCTTTTCACCATGAGAATGCCTCCTTACATAGGATTTGAGAGGCTCAACCACCTAAGCTATTCTTGGAATAAGTTGAGGATATGACTCCATCAGTTGTGGGATTTCCCTTAGATCCAGCCTTTAACTTGGATTCGAGCCAAACTAACTCGGATGCTTCTTAGCTGTCCTTAGAGATAAGGGGGATTATTCCCCAATATTCTCTTAGCAGATCGACGCTCCCTCAAAGTTGGCAACAGAGCGCTATAGCACTACTTGCTAAGAGGGAAAGGAGTGCTAGAGCTCCCTTAGAGTGGGCATGGGAGTGCTGATCTCCAAAAATTCGTTTAGGATGATTATTCTTCAAGGTAAAAGTTTGTAAAATTTTCCAAATAACATGTTTTCTTCTTCTAACAAGTCTTAGAGGATGTCCCAAGTGTTCTTATGATGTCATCCGTAATGCAACACATGCGGGCCGGAAATATGACTTTTGTGACACTTGCAACACTTGCGACAATGACAATGAGACATTATCGAAGTGAGGAATTTTGACATGTAACAATGTTCACCTGATGCTATCGGTCAGGATCTTTTTTGAGTTTTTTAGCCTTGGGGTTTTTCTCACTCTTGCAACAACTACCGGTCTTCCAAACGACTCAAAATCGACTGACACATGGCCCTGTTGGCGATGATCAAGATCTGTTCTAGGACTTCGGGAATTTTTCCTACACTTATATTAACAACCCAAATTCACTGGAGCAACGAAGTTGAAAGGACATCAGTGCTTAACTTTCGTGCTCCTTACATGGATCCAATGGTTGTCAATCATTGTGCTTAGATCCGACAACTGGGATTTTTTCTCCTTACCTACACGCTCCTCCTCCTATCTGGGGTTGATCTAATGGTCCAGATCAAATTTTACAACCAATTCAATGACTGTTGTAGCTCCTCCTCTTCTTTGAATCCGCTTTCCTTCCAATGAAGGATTTTTCAAATTCTCAGGGGCTTGGGATTTGAATCTTCTCTTCTATAGGGTCAACCCCTTGGAATTTTCTTGCATTTTGGAAAACACTACTCCTCCTCAAATTTGTACAACACTTCACATGAAATTTGGGTGCACTCCTTGCACTTATTTTACAGTATGAACCTTAATAGGTTCTTGGCCTTTGCACATGTTGCAGGGACTCTATTCCCACTGGTGCTATCTCCCTTGAGTTGGTGATTGCTTGAAATTCAAAGGGGATTGGCCCTTTATTCTTTCAACAAATTCTCATTCCCTCTTAACACTCACACTCTTCCTTCTGAGATTTTGAATCTTCATTTTCAAAGGGTTCATTCCCTTTATTATTTTCGGATGACTTCTTGTGCCCCCCATGGCACTCTGCACTCTTTCTCCTAAGCTTGACCTTCTAGTGTGACTACTTGGAAACCTTCTCACATAAATTTTGAACGATTTCTTGTGCACTCCTTGCACTAGCTCTTCAAAGTATTCAGTAACTCTAATGTGCACTTCTTGCACAACCTTTCCCTAAGATTTTACACTGCTGTGAGTGTAGGCACACTCCTTGCGCTCGCTCCATGATGAATTTTTTGTATTCCTTCTGAGCTTTTGAATAGTCTCGGTGTGCCCAACTAAAATTCTCTTCTTGAACTCCTAAATGATTTCTTTCACTCTCCTTGCGCTGGCTTCACAGAGTTTTCTAATAACTCTGGGGTGCACTCCTTGCACTAGCCTTGAGAGCCCAAAATACTCAGAAACTACAGACAGAGAATTCTATCTATTCCTGCAAAGGAAACATACATCCATAGATGGAATTCATACATATGCACAGTGAACACATTCATTCATTCACAATGAGAACACACACAAAAACACATATGCATGGAAATATGCTTTTGTATTAAAATGAATGGTCTTTACAATGTGTACAAGACTGGACTGCAACAGAGTATCATTTATTTCTCTCCTCTCCTATCTTTTCTTGAGATTCTCTAATATTCCTAATGATCCTGATCCTAATGGTCCCCATGGATTCTCAATAAAATAATATTTTTACAAAAGAGGGGCTTCTCGAGCCTTCCTCCACCTACCTATATTAAATTACAACTAATTCACATCTAGTCTGAATCAGATCTAGATATATCTACCTGTCAGCCATTAAAGGTGACTTTACATGAAGGCTATATAAATAAAGTGACTCGGCCTTCATCGAGCCTTACAATATTAAATTTACATTAATTTTGAGATTTGAACTCAAAAACGAGGAAGTTGACGCTTCTCTCTCCTTGGGATTCACTCCCTCCTAGTGCATTGCTGTGCTGGTTGTTGATGCACTGCTGAGTTGGAGAGATGCTCCTGCATCACATAGTAACATTCCCAGGACAAATACAACAACCAATAAAATCTCATAGATCATATCAATTATATCTTGCAAACAAGTGCATCATTAGTACTAAACAATGAACATTTACATAATGATTATTGTACTAAAAATATTCAAGTGTCACTAAATATTTGATAGAAAAATGTACTCAATAGTAATAGAACTCTAAATACTATTGTACTGGTTACAATATTTATTTAATATGCAAGTATATAAAAATATCAAACCCGATATGAAAACCGAGATTATTAATTGCTAGAGAGGGTGCACTATTCCTCTAAATGCACTAGATCTAGGACCCCTTTGTCATTGCTTGGAAAAATGTCCCTTTTCCAAGTGTACATCTCCTGCAAACACCGCCATGATATAAATTATATACAAATGCATAATTCTGAAATTTTTAGCACCATCCAACTTATGTTCTAATCTCAAGGCTTGCACAACTGACAACTGGAAACTAGAAACTGCAACTAGCAACTGGAAAATGCAACTATAACTGGCAACTGCAACTGGAAACTGTGCAGTGGAAATATTTCAACTAGCTATGATACCATGTTGGTGTTTATATGATTCTCAACTCTTGATAGTTATTTCTTTATGATTAATAACAAGATACACTTTCATACAACAATTATCATAGAAAACTATACATTGAAAATATCAACTATAACAATGCAACGAAAATAACAAGATCTAGAAATATTAACCATGCATAGTAGACACAAGAACACATCCTCAGAAACCCAAACTTGGGAGAAAAACCAACAACCTTTCTCTAGAAGAATTTAATCCAAGATATGACTAGTACATCCCCATCAATAGCCAAAATACCACACAGAAAAGATCCTCCCCAAGGATAGAATCACCAAGACCTAGATCCTCAATAATACGACCAATAATAACCAAGCAAGAGCTTCTCCAAGTGTGGCACACTCTCCAAGATAACCAATAACCCAGAAATATGAAAACTACCAAAACTGTAGCTGCAACTGCCTTGTTTTCACTATAGAAGGAGTTGTTTGACTGCCAAAATGAAATGAGCCAGTCCTTTATTTATATTGATATGGGTGCCAGTTTGGGGCCGACTTCTTATTTTTGGGTCTTCAATTTTATTATAATTTTTTCTGTGGGGCCAACTTCTCTTCCCGAGTCTTCAACTTCTTCTTGGGGCTTCTGTAATGGTGTAGATGGGTATTCTTGTACTTTCTTGTGGAGAATGACTGCCCGAAGTTGCAAATATCCAACACTAATGTCATCACTTCTTCATAATCATCGTTTAAAATGGAAACGAAAGTGAACATCAAATCCTACCAAGGTTAGATTGTAATTATTAAGTCAAATCATTGGTTTCAACAATTAGAAGTTTATTTAAGTGTTCATAACATAGAATAAGATAAAAATATTTCATTTTCCCCACTAAAACTAGAGGGCCATGCCCTAACTTGGTGGGAAATCCACACATAGACACTTATGTTGGAGGGTGATCCACCAATTACTAAGTGGGAGGCATTTAAAACTGTCATAAAGTCCCAGTTCTTCCTTATTGGGTATATAGAGTACCAATGAATCTGTTGGCATAACTTCAAGTAGAGGTAAGGGAAACATGTGCAAGAGTACACCATGAAGTTCATAAAATGGGTGATTATGTTGGGTATATCTCCCAATAATCCAAATGTACTCTTTAAATATCTGGGGGGTCTACACAATCATTTACGGAAGCAAGTGAATCTCTTTAGACCTAGGACAATTGGTGATGCTTGTGCGCAAGCACAATACCTGGAGAATATAGGGAACAAGAAAGTACAATTAAGGGGTTCCAAACAAAAATACCACCAAGATGCTTCCAAGGAGGGGAAGAAGAAGTGGAAAGGAAAGGACAAGAAGATAACATCCACTACAGATTAGTGCAAGATTCCAAACAACCACTACAACCATTTTGAATATTGATGGTTGCACCAAAGATAAGTGTTGGAAGTTACATTCAGATGTGAATCCTAAACAATCATAAGAAGGATGACAAGAACAAGAACTTGCTAGCCATGGATTTATGCAACTTGTTAGAGAGTAGCTCAGATGTGGATGAAAATATTTTCTGCACTACAACGCAGAATGAGGTGAACTTGAGTAACATTCATCATAAGGAAGAGAAGGAGATGACTAAACTCTTCCATATTAATATCTAGATCAAGAAAAAAAAAGGTGGATGCTCTATTCAATTATAGTTCACAATCCAACCTCATAATAGAATCCCTAGTCAACAAGCTTGAATTGGAATTTCATGATCAACCTAACCCATATCCATTAGGATGGGTAAATAAACATGCAAAGATCAGGGTCACTAAACAATGTAAGATCAAATTCACTATAAGTCCATACTATATTGATGAAGTGGAACTAGATGTAGTACCACTCGATGTGTGTGGTGGTAGTGTGGTGTAGTGTTTGGAATCTCCTACATGTATATTATGGATGCAATATTCATAGTGAGAGAAAACTAATACTTCCCAATCAAGGACAAAAAATATTTCATTACCAATGCACACAAAGGTAAACCCGTGATCTCTTTGGTATGTGCTAACCAAACCAAGAAATTGATAAGTTATAGTAGGAAATTTGTATTACTTTTCTTAAGAGAGAATCAACGAGGTGATGAATTAGTAAAAGTAAAGTAATCTTTGGAGGGATGTACTAAAAATAAGAAATGTTAGTTAGAGGAGTTGTCATAGGCATACATAGAAGTGTTTTAGGATCCTAAAGGGTTACCACCTAAGAGAGAAGTGGAGCATGATATATAGTTGTTTCTCGACTCCCCATTACCAAATATTGGGTTGTATAGACAGTTCTTCTTGGAATAAAATGAAGTGAAGAAACAACTGCAATAGTTGCTAGAGAATGGAGTAATTTGACCAAACACCTCACCTTGCGGGCCACCTGTCATCATAGTACCCAAGAAGGCTGATACATGGTGAATATGTATTGACTACAAAGATTTGAACAATACCACCTTCAATAATTGGTACCCTTTGCCTAGGATCAATGATTTGTTAAATTAGTTGCAACATGCCAAGTAATTCACCAAGTTAGATAAAAAACAAGATACCACCCAGTATGAGTTAAAGATCAAGACACTTGGAAGGCTACTTTCAATATGTTTATGTGAATGGTTAGTAATGCCTTTTGGTTGTAATGCACCAACTACTTTTATGCATTTTATAACTAATGTATTGTGTCCCTTTCTAAATTCATTTGAGATAGTGTACTTGGATGATATATTGGTTTATAGATCTACCTAGAAAGAACATATCTCACATCTCATGCAGGTTTTAGAGACTCTAAAAAAGCATCAACTATCGTCTCACCTTAATAAATGTGAATTTTCTCAGCAATCATTGGTGTTCTTGGTGTATGTGATTGGTGGAGGGGAATTCAAAATATATCCCATGAAGTTGGAGGCCATCCTCAAGTGTCCAATTACTACTAATTTCATTGAACTTAGGAGTTTTTTGGTGAAACATAGTACCTACATAATTTTATAATGTCCTTTTCAACTATAGATGCACCGCTTCTTGTCATAACAACTAGTGGTAAGAGTTTCCAGTGGGGGAAGAATAAAAAGAAATCTTTCAATGAGATGAAGTAGAAGATCAATCAAGCACCAATCCTTGCATTTACTATTTTGAAGAAGCCTTTCTAAGTGGACATGGATGCAAGTCGATATGCTATGGGATCAATATTGATGTAGGGAGGTAAGCCGATATGTTATAATTCTAAAATGTTTCACGGTGGAGTCATGAACTACCCTACATATGATAATGAAATCTACGTCGTGGTTAAAACATTTAAGAAATGGAAGCACTATATAACGGTCAATGAAACCATTATCCACGTTGATCACCAACCACTACAATGTTTGTAGGCCCATAGTAAGCTTCAACAAACCAGACACTACAAGTAGATGGGGTTTTTGCAACAATTTCACATAGTCATCAAATATAAGAAGAACAACACTAATAATTTGGTATACATGCTTTCAAGGCCATTCACATGTTGGATTACTCAGGGGGGGGTTG
This sequence comes from Picea glauca, assembly GCA_000966675.3. NCBI lineage: Eukaryota > Viridiplantae > Streptophyta > Pinopsida > Pinales > Pinaceae > Picea > Picea glauca. Next base: position 262,942 of record JZKD02S1674991.1, read on the forward strand.
AATCAGTAATGAGAAATTATACCAATTATTAATCCTTGAAAAAATAGAGTATATTGTTTTACTTATTCAACCATGTTCATCTATTCATCATCAATATCTTACTATATCATAAGAATTAACATTCATCATTGCATAATAAACAATAAAAAACACATCCACACAATGCACATTACACCAATATTTACGTGGAAACCCAATGCGGGATAAAACATAATGTTTTTTTTATATGTCAAGAATTACATTCAAGGAAGCACCAGCTTCCAATTCTCCAGCTACAATTGGAAGGAGGCTCCAACCCCCTAGTTTCTCAGGATACAACCCGAGGGAAGATCCAACTCCCTAATTCTCTGGCTTTAACCATAAGGAGGCTACAACTCCCTATGTTCTTCGACTATAACCATAAGGTGGCTACAACCACCTATCTTTTACCCATCCAATCACCATGAAATACAAGTAGAATTATGGAACCACTGTCACACTATCATTGTGAGATATATTGATGTAAACCTGTACCAATCAACCTGCACCAAACAACCTGTAACAACATGTAATCAACATGTACCAATAACTTGTAAACAACCTATACCAATAACCGATACCAGCATGTACCATGCATCAACCTATGCCTCAACTTGTACCATAAACAAGTGCATCAACCATGCACCAAATCTGTACAAATAACCTGTCACAACAACTTGTCCAAACAACCTGTCACAAAAACCTGTCTCATCAATCCTATCAACCAAATAATATCTACTCACCAAGATCAATCACCAAGACAACTCTCAACCATATGCACAATATCANTTGGGGAGGATAAGTTTGTTGTCCTTGAGGACCCCAGGTGGGATTTGGGACACCTAGATAAGGTTGTCCAAAATATAATCGGGAAGGAACAAGATTTGATACTCCCCCTTCTGGGTTATGGTATGATTTCCCCCCATGGTAAGGTTGATTAAAAATACCTCCTTGAGGTACTCCCTAGGATTGTGAAGGATTTCCGACAAAAGATGATTTCCCCCCTGCCATAGGTTGATTTACAACTGTGGTTTGACCAGTAAAGGGGGGTTTTCCTCGGGAAGAAACATGCAAAGTTGGTTATCCCCTAGGAGGGATAGGACCGCTAAAGGATGGTTTTACCCTAGGAGGGATAGGTACAGTAAATGGCATTTCCCCCCCAGTTGGGATATGTCTTGTAGTTGGTTGTGTATGTCTGGAAAGGGTCTACATTCTCTTTTGTAAATGTGTTCCAATAGGATCTTGTGGAACATGAGGAGATGTAGTGTGAAAAGGTGTAACGATGGGAGTAACGATTGAATTACCTTGTGTATGATTAGGAGTGATGACTCCAACATCGAGGTGGATTCATGCTGACATGGCAATAGGATCGATGACTTGTTCGATGGGATGATATATAGTCTGACTGGATGGTCTTACCTTAGTGGCAAGAGGGTCATGAGGATCAAGAGGTTGTCAAATAAATTCAAAATGTTCATAAAGATCACATCCCGATGGAGTTATCCATACAGAATGAGAAGGTGTCTGATGTGGATCTACTGCGTTAGTAGGATGAACAGGGGTCCTAAACTCATGATTAAAAATTGGTTCTGTGGATCCCATATATGTCTCGATAGTTGGTCTCAATGGAAAACAAGGGAATTCTTCTTCTATAATATTACCGAATGGGTCCAATTGAACCAGGAGTGGTTCAATAGGATCTTTTGACATATTTTTAGTATGAGGAGTGGGATCCTCAACCCTAACCAAGGCTCTTTCCAAATTTTCTAACAAAGGAGTAGCAACGCTCCCAGCGTCAGAGCGATTTTCTACCTTTTCACGGTAAATGTATTTTGGTGAATTAGGAGGTAAGGGTTCGTAGCCTTGTTCTAGAGGAAACTCTTGAATCCTACATTATCTACGAATACCTTTATCATCTATAGGCTCAATCTTGAAAAAATATTAAAACAACAACACATGCTAAAAAATCTAGAAGAACCAACAAGCAAACAAACCTTCTCTCAATGATCGTACTAGTTGGTGATGAAATCCAACATCACATGATCAAATTGAGAAGGGGCTAGGATATGAGTGGGTGGAATAGTTATGATGGAAACTTTCTTAACGGACTTACGCCTTGGTGCAAGCTTCCACACAATAATCGTTGATTTACCCTCCAAGGAGCCCGAGTGAGTTTGACCATCGTTTGTTCTAGGTACAGTGAAGACTTCCCTTCACCGTCACCTTGTGTAAATACCCTAAATATTATGGCTACTAAGGACACTAGCTCACAATAATCCCCTGGATGGGTACAGTCGACAGTCTAGCTCGAGCGTATGGGTAGGATAACAAGTCTAAAATCTTTCAAGAGAACTGAGGACAAGTTGACCGATAGAAATCTAGAGGACCTCAAACGTATTCAGAATTCATGAAGCACCGATACCAAATGTAGACAGTTGGACCTCAAGAAGAACCCCCAATATGCGATCTTACTACTATGAATGATTAAACCACAGAGGGATAATCTCCATGGCTCTCCCAAATGTGAAATCGTTCGTAACCCCTGTGTGAGAGGGGGATCCCATAGATGCTTATACAAAAATTGGATTTTCTCTCCCTATCAAAAGATTCTAAGTTTTTTTTTAATTCTTTGGAGAGTTGTACTCACAACCTAATCCAAAGTGCTAATCCTAGTCTACTGTTGGTGGAGGAATCTATAAAGAAAATGTTTCTAGATCAATTTCAATTAGCGTTGATTTTTAGTGGCTATTCTTTACTCAGAGGTGAATGAGAGTGAAATTGATGATATTATGACTCGAATCCCAAAGAAGAAAGAAAAATGATAAGCAATCATTTCTTTCAATGAACTTCTATTTATGGGAAGGAGAAAAAATTTCTCTCTTTCACTATCAAGCACAAAATGCAGAAAATTTCATGCAATTGCTTTCAACAAGAATCCCATTCAATGCTAAACTATTCAGAAATTGATTCTAATATCCAAAATCCAATCATGAAAATATATCTCTTTGTTTGAATATGCAACTTAATTGATTTGATTCAAAACTTCTTATGCCAACCAGATTTCACTATTTGTAGTTTTAGACAATCAGAAGCAAGTATCATATAAACAAAAAGAACACTCTCACAGTGATCAAACAAGAAACAAAAACAAATCTAAACTTTTCAAAAATAAAGTCAAAACTCAAACAAGAAATTTTCTTGGAAAGATACAAATCAAAGACCAAATGGAACAGTACAAAGATCTATGGACTTCCTTGTGACAACTTTCAACCGGTCAGATGAATGAGAAAGTATCGAAAATGAACTTAAAATTTTGAAGAGGAAGAGTGATTTCAAAACAAGGAAATATCTTAAAAATCCAAAGAAAAACCAAAAAATCTTAGAAATAAATAGGTTGCAAGTTTTATAGAAGACACAAACTGATAGAAAAAGTCCCGAGCAGGAGGAAAAACCAAAAAATCACAAACAACACAGATATCCAACAATTTTCAACATAGGGAAAAATCGGCGCTCTAGTTATATAGGCACCAGAGCGCTACAACGATCCCTAAAGCACTGTAGGGGAGCACCGATACTAAAATCAACTCTTTGGCTGTAAGGGAAAAGGGGTATTGTTTTCTGAGAATGAAAAAGCATCAACCCAAAAAACAAAAATGCAGGAAGGCTTGATCATCAACCTATGTAAGATGACTTCAGGACTGACAACACATGTATAAAAGATGAAAAATACAGTGAGTAGGATTTGAAGATGATAAAAGGCTAAGACAAGACCAAGGAAAGAAACCAAAACTCAAAGATTTGTTCCCCAGTGGAGTCACCAATTTTTGTTGTAGGAAAATTCCCCCGCGAGCAGGTGAATGTCATCTTGGACCTTAGATCCCTATGACCAAGACAATAAAATGCTAACATTGAACACTGACATTCCTTTAAATGTAGCTAAACTAGTCAAAGGAAAAGAGGAAGAAAGCATGAGTACCGTTTTCTGAAGTTTGTCCTTGCTCTATCCAGGTTGAACTTGATCTTCAAGCCCTTTAATGAGTTCTGCAATTCAATAGAAAACAAAGACAATACTTGCTTCCTATTCTACCAAGATTAGTTTAAACTAGATTTATCAAGAATGTACAAGCCCATGCAAATCTACACAAACTTGAAGGAAAAATGCCAAGCATATATATTAATGAGAACATAACAAGGTGCTTACAATCTATAGATGCGGATGCAAAAGCCTCACCAAGTCCTCCTTGTCCAACCCCTTGCTCAAAAGATCCATGATCAGAATGACAATACTTTTCATTGCTATTCTCCCCCTTTTCACCATGAGAATGCCTCCTTACATAGGATTTGAGAGGCTCAACCACCTAAGCTATTCTTGGAATAAGTTGAGGATATGACTCCATCAGTTGTGGGATTTCCCTTAGATCCAGCCTTTAACTTGGATTCGAGCCAAACTAACTCGGATGCTTCTTAGCTGTCCTTAGAGATAAGGGGGATTATTCCCCAATATTCTCTTAGCAGATCGACGCTCCCTCAAAGTTGGCAACAGAGCGCTATAGCACTACTTGCTAAGAGGGAAAGGAGTGCTAGAGCTCCCTTAGAGTGGGCATGGGAGTGCTGATCTCCAAAAATTCGTTTAGGATGATTATTCTTCAAGGTAAAAGTTTGTAAAATTTTCCAAATAACATGTTTTCTTCTTCTAACAAGTCTTAGAGGATGTCCCAAGTGTTCTTATGATGTCATCCGTAATGCAACACATGCGGGCCGGAAATATGACTTTTGTGACACTTGCAACACTTGCGACAATGACAATGAGACATTATCGAAGTGAGGAATTTTGACATGTAACAATGTTCACCTGATGCTATCGGTCAGGATCTTTTTTGAGTTTTTTAGCCTTGGGGTTTTTCTCACTCTTGCAACAACTACCGGTCTTCCAAACGACTCAAAATCGACTGACACATGGCCCTGTTGGCGATGATCAAGATCTGTTCTAGGACTTCGGGAATTTTTCCTACACTTATATTAACAACCCAAATTCACTGGAGCAACGAAGTTGAAAGGACATCAGTGCTTAACTTTCGTGCTCCTTACATGGATCCAATGGTTGTCAATCATTGTGCTTAGATCCGACAACTGGGATTTTTTCTCCTTACCTACACGCTCCTCCTCCTATCTGGGGTTGATCTAATGGTCCAGATCAAATTTTACAACCAATTCAATGACTGTTGTAGCTCCTCCTCTTCTTTGAATCCGCTTTCCTTCCAATGAAGGATTTTTCAAATTCTCAGGGGCTTGGGATTTGAATCTTCTCTTCTATAGGGTCAACCCCTTGGAATTTTCTTGCATTTTGGAAAACACTACTCCTCCTCAAATTTGTACAACACTTCACATGAAATTTGGGTGCACTCCTTGCACTTATTTTACAGTATGAACCTTAATAGGTTCTTGGCCTTTGCACATGTTGCAGGGACTCTATTCCCACTGGTGCTATCTCCCTTGAGTTGGTGATTGCTTGAAATTCAAAGGGGATTGGCCCTTTATTCTTTCAACAAATTCTCATTCCCTCTTAACACTCACACTCTTCCTTCTGAGATTTTGAATCTTCATTTTCAAAGGGTTCATTCCCTTTATTATTTTCGGATGACTTCTTGTGCCCCCCATGGCACTCTGCACTCTTTCTCCTAAGCTTGACCTTCTAGTGTGACTACTTGGAAACCTTCTCACATAAATTTTGAACGATTTCTTGTGCACTCCTTGCACTAGCTCTTCAAAGTATTCAGTAACTCTAATGTGCACTTCTTGCACAACCTTTCCCTAAGATTTTACACTGCTGTGAGTGTAGGCACACTCCTTGCGCTCGCTCCATGATGAATTTTTTGTATTCCTTCTGAGCTTTTGAATAGTCTCGGTGTGCCCAACTAAAATTCTCTTCTTGAACTCCTAAATGATTTCTTTCACTCTCCTTGCGCTGGCTTCACAGAGTTTTCTAATAACTCTGGGGTGCACTCCTTGCACTAGCCTTGAGAGCCCAAAATACTCAGAAACTACAGACAGAGAATTCTATCTATTCCTGCAAAGGAAACATACATCCATAGATGGAATTCATACATATGCACAGTGAACACATTCATTCATTCACAATGAGAACACACACAAAAACACATATGCATGGAAATATGCTTTTGTATTAAAATGAATGGTCTTTACAATGTGTACAAGACTGGACTGCAACAGAGTATCATTTATTTCTCTCCTCTCCTATCTTTTCTTGAGATTCTCTAATATTCCTAATGATCCTGATCCTAATGGTCCCCATGGATTCTCAATAAAATAATATTTTTACAAAAGAGGGGCTTCTCGAGCCTTCCTCCACCTACCTATATTAAATTACAACTAATTCACATCTAGTCTGAATCAGATCTAGATATATCTACCTGTCAGCCATTAAAGGTGACTTTACATGAAGGCTATATAAATAAAGTGACTCGGCCTTCATCGAGCCTTACAATATTAAATTTACATTAATTTTGAGATTTGAACTCAAAAACGAGGAAGTTGACGCTTCTCTCTCCTTGGGATTCACTCCCTCCTAGTGCATTGCTGTGCTGGTTGTTGATGCACTGCTGAGTTGGAGAGATGCTCCTGCATCACATAGTAACATTCCCAGGACAAATACAACAACCAATAAAATCTCATAGATCATATCAATTATATCTTGCAAACAAGTGCATCATTAGTACTAAACAATGAACATTTACATAATGATTATTGTACTAAAAATATTCAAGTGTCACTAAATATTTGATAGAAAAATGTACTCAATAGTAATAGAACTCTAAATACTATTGTACTGGTTACAATATTTATTTAATATGCAAGTATATAAAAATATCAAACCCGATATGAAAACCGAGATTATTAATTGCTAGAGAGGGTGCACTATTCCTCTAAATGCACTAGATCTAGGACCCCTTTGTCATTGCTTGGAAAAATGTCCCTTTTCCAAGTGTACATCTCCTGCAAACACCGCCATGATATAAATTATATACAAATGCATAATTCTGAAATTTTTAGCACCATCCAACTTATGTTCTAATCTCAAGGCTTGCACAACTGACAACTGGAAACTAGAAACTGCAACTAGCAACTGGAAAATGCAACTATAACTGGCAACTGCAACTGGAAACTGTGCAGTGGAAATATTTCAACTAGCTATGATACCATGTTGGTGTTTATATGATTCTCAACTCTTGATAGTTATTTCTTTATGATTAATAACAAGATACACTTTCATACAACAATTATCATAGAAAACTATACATTGAAAATATCAACTATAACAATGCAACGAAAATAACAAGATCTAGAAATATTAACCATGCATAGTAGACACAAGAACACATCCTCAGAAACCCAAACTTGGGAGAAAAACCAACAACCTTTCTCTAGAAGAATTTAATCCAAGATATGACTAGTACATCCCCATCAATAGCCAAAATACCACACAGAAAAGATCCTCCCCAAGGATAGAATCACCAAGACCTAGATCCTCAATAATACGACCAATAATAACCAAGCAAGAGCTTCTCCAAGTGTGGCACACTCTCCAAGATAACCAATAACCCAGAAATATGAAAACTACCAAAACTGTAGCTGCAACTGCCTTGTTTTCACTATAGAAGGAGTTGTTTGACTGCCAAAATGAAATGAGCCAGTCCTTTATTTATATTGATATGGGTGCCAGTTTGGGGCCGACTTCTTATTTTTGGGTCTTCAATTTTATTATAATTTTTTCTGTGGGGCCAACTTCTCTTCCCGAGTCTTCAACTTCTTCTTGGGGCTTCTGTAATGGTGTAGATGGGTATTCTTGTACTTTCTTGTGGAGAATGACTGCCCGAAGTTGCAAATATCCAACACTAATGTCATCACTTCTTCATAATCATCGTTTAAAATGGAAACGAAAGTGAACATCAAATCCTACCAAGGTTAGATTGTAATTATTAAGTCAAATCATTGGTTTCAACAATTAGAAGTTTATTTAAGTGTTCATAACATAGAATAAGATAAAAATATTTCATTTTCCCCACTAAAACTAGAGGGCCATGCCCTAACTTGGTGGGAAATCCACACATAGACACTTATGTTGGAGGGTGATCCACCAATTACTAAGTGGGAGGCATTTAAAACTGTCATAAAGTCCCAGTTCTTCCTTATTGGGTATATAGAGTACCAATGAATCTGTTGGCATAACTTCAAGTAGAGGTAAGGGAAACATGTGCAAGAGTACACCATGAAGTTCATAAAATGGGTGATTATGTTGGGTATATCTCCCAATAATCCAAATGTACTCTTTAAATATCTGGGGGGTCTACACAATCATTTACGGAAGCAAGTGAATCTCTTTAGACCTAGGACAATTGGTGATGCTTGTGCGCAAGCACAATACCTGGAGAATATAGGGAACAAGAAAGTACAATTAAGGGGTTCCAAACAAAAATACCACCAAGATGCTTCCAAGGAGGGGAAGAAGAAGTGGAAAGGAAAGGACAAGAAGATAACATCCACTACAGATTAGTGCAAGATTCCAAACAACCACTACAACCATTTTGAATATTGATGGTTGCACCAAAGATAAGTGTTGGAAGTTACATTCAGATGTGAATCCTAAACAATCATAAGAAGGATGACAAGAACAAGAACTTGCTAGCCATGGATTTATGCAACTTGTTAGAGAGTAGCTCAGATGTGGATGAAAATATTTTCTGCACTACAACGCAGAATGAGGTGAACTTGAGTAACATTCATCATAAGGAAGAGAAGGAGATGACTAAACTCTTCCATATTAATATCTAGATCAAGAAAAAAAAAGGTGGATGCTCTATTCAATTATAGTTCACAATCCAACCTCATAATAGAATCCCTAGTCAACAAGCTTGAATTGGAATTTCATGATCAACCTAACCCATATCCATTAGGATGGGTAAATAAACATGCAAAGATCAGGGTCACTAAACAATGTAAGATCAAATTCACTATAAGTCCATACTATATTGATGAAGTGGAACTAGATGTAGTACCACTCGATGTGTGTGGTGGTAGTGTGGTGTAGTGTTTGGAATCTCCTACATGTATATTATGGATGCAATATTCATAGTGAGAGAAAACTAATACTTCCCAATCAAGGACAAAAAATATTTCATTACCAATGCACACAAAGGTAAACCCGTGATCTCTTTGGTATGTGCTAACCAAACCAAGAAATTGATAAGTTATAGTAGGAAATTTGTATTACTTTTCTTAAGAGAGAATCAACGAGGTGATGAATTAGTAAAAGTAAAGTAATCTTTGGAGGGATGTACTAAAAATAAGAAATGTTAGTTAGAGGAGTTGTCATAGGCATACATAGAAGTGTTTTAGGATCCTAAAGGGTTACCACCTAAGAGAGAAGTGGAGCATGATATATAGTTGTTTCTCGACTCCCCATTACCAAATATTGGGTTGTATAGACAGTTCTTCTTGGAATAAAATGAAGTGAAGAAACAACTGCAATAGTTGCTAGAGAATGGAGTAATTTGACCAAACACCTCACCTTGCGGGCCACCTGTCATCATAGTACCCAAGAAGGCTGATACATGGTGAATATGTATTGACTACAAAGATTTGAACAATACCACCTTCAATAATTGGTACCCTTTGCCTAGGATCAATGATTTGTTAAATTAGTTGCAACATGCCAAGTAATTCACCAAGTTAGATAAAAAACAAGATACCACCCAGTATGAGTTAAAGATCAAGACACTTGGAAGGCTACTTTCAATATGTTTATGTGAATGGTTAGTAATGCCTTTTGGTTGTAATGCACCAACTACTTTTATGCATTTTATAACTAATGTATTGTGTCCCTTTCTAAATTCATTTGAGATAGTGTACTTGGATGATATATTGGTTTATAGATCTACCTAGAAAGAACATATCTCACATCTCATGCAGGTTTTAGAGACTCTAAAAAAGCATCAACTATCGTCTCACCTTAATAAATGTGAATTTTCTCAGCAATCATTGGTGTTCTTGGTGTATGTGATTGGTGGAGGGGAATTCAAAATATATCCCATGAAGTTGGAGGCCATCCTCAAGTGTCCAATTACTACTAATTTCATTGAACTTAGGAGTTTTTTGGTGAAACATAGTACCTACATAATTTTATAATGTCCTTTTCAACTATAGATGCACCGCTTCTTGTCATAACAACTAGTGGTAAGAGTTTCCAGTGGGGGAAGAATAAAAAGAAATCTTTCAATGAGATGAAGTAGAAGATCAATCAAGCACCAATCCTTGCATTTACTATTTTGAAGAAGCCTTTCTAAGTGGACATGGATGCAAGTCGATATGCTATGGGATCAATATTGATGTAGGGAGGTAAGCCGATATGTTATAATTCTAAAATGTTTCACGGTGGAGTCATGAACTACCCTACATATGATAATGAAATCTACGTCGTGGTTAAAACATTTAAGAAATGGAAGCACTATATAACGGTCAATGAAACCATTATCCACGTTGATCACCAACCACTACAATGTTTGTAGGCCCATAGTAAGCTTCAACAAACCAGACACTACAAGTAGATGGGGTTTTTGCAACAATTTCACATAGTCATCAAATATAAGAAGAACAACACTAATAATTTGGTATACATGCTTTCAAGGCCATTCACATGTTGGATTACTCAGGGGGGGGTTGAATCAGTAATGAGAAATTATACCAATTATTAATCCTTGAAAAAATAGAGTATATTGTTTTACTTATTCAACCATGTTCATCTATTCATCATCAATATCTTACTATATCATAAGAATTAACATTCATCATTGCATAATAAACAATAAAAAACACATCCACACAATGCACATTACACCAATATTTACGTGGAAACCCAATGCGGGATAAAACATAATGTTTTTTTTATATGTCAAGAATTACATTCAAGGAAGCACCAGCTTCCAATTCTCCAGCTACAATTGGAAGGAGGCTCCAACCCCCTAGTTTCTCAGGATACAACCCGAGGGAAGATCCAACTCCCTAATTCTCTGGCTTTAACCATAAGGAGGCTACAACTCCCTATGTTCTTCGACTATAACCATAAGGTGGCTACAACCACCTATCTTTTACCCATCCAATCACCATGAAATACAAGTAGAATTATGGAACCACTGTCACACTATCATTGTGAGATATATTGATGTAAACCTGTACCAATCAACCTGCACCAAACAACCTGTAACAACATGTAATCAACATGTACCAATAACTTGTAAACAACCTATACCAATAACCGATACCAGCATGTACCATGCATCAACCTATGCCTCAACTTGTACCATAAACAAGTGCATCAACCATGCACCAAATCTGTACAAATAACCTGTCACAACAACTTGTCCAAACAACCTGTCACAAAAACCTGTCTCATCAATCCTATCAACCAAATAATATCTACTCACCAAGATCAATCACCAAGACAACTCTCAACCATATGCACAATATCANAACATGTACCTCAACCATATACCAATATAACCATCAAAATTTCTCTAGAAATACACCAGACTATCCATAACCAAATACCATAAACCCTTATATCAAACCATGTGCCATAACCTCACTATTATGTAGCCTCAAGGATGTATCATTCATAAGCCAATAATATACAAAGACCACTAACAAGTGTCTCTCACAATGCACCACAAGATATGCCAATAAATCAAACTAAGTGCTCTAACAATATAATTCAATAGATCTTCCTCAAAACCATTCTACAACAAGCCCTAAAATTCCAAGAGGGCATCCAACAGTTTTACAAGGAAAACCCCTCAACTAGATTCATAAGTTCAACACTACACATGAAAACCATACCTTTTTTCTTCTTGTAGCATTCTGTTGCCGCGGTTTTGCTACCACGATTTTTCTCCCATGATTTTTCTGCCGTGGTTTTTCTGCCACAATTTTTTTGCTACAGTTTTCCTACCACACTTTTCCTGCTGCGATTTTCCTGCCGCACTTTTTCTGCCGCACTTTTCATGCTGTAGTTTTTATGTCGCACTTTTTCTGCCACACTTTTCTCTATCAATAATACATGCCAAAATAACCTGTCACAAAATAGATATTCAATGATATTCAATAGGTGCTAATGGGAGAGCCTTGCTCTCTTATTTATACTCTCCAAGTAGCTTCCTCTAGAAGTATAAATTTTTTCCCACTTAACCACTTTGTCCACTTAGCCACTTTTTCCACTTAACCATTTTGTCCACTTAACTTAACCACTTTCCACAAATAGTAAGTTCTCCACTCCTAGTTGCAACTAACCTTTTTAATTAATTTCTTTTGCAACCACTTTGACTTATCCATAAATAGCAAACTCACCACTTCTTGTTGCAACTACTTTATTATTTAAATAATTTCTCTTTGCAACCACTTTGACTACTTTATTATTTAAATAATTTGTCTTTACTCACAACTTCTTGTTGCGACTAACTTTTATATAATTAGTCAATTCATAACGTATTTTCCCTTAACTAACTTCTTGTTGCAACCACATTATTATTTAATTTATTTCTTGGTCAACCACTTTGACTATTCAATTTTCTCATCACAACTACTTTACCATAATGACCAAACTCACAAATTCTTGTTGCAACTAATTTATAATTATTTTCTTAATGCAACAACTATACCCATGATTAAATCCTAGTTACCATCAATTTGACTAGTACACTTCTTCTAGGAGCTTCTAGAATAATTGACTTCTTTGACGTTCTAGGGGATTCTAGATAACTCAAGAGGGTTCTCCAACTTCATATGGCCATAATTATCTAACCATGAGGAGTTATGTGACGTTCCACATATCACTAGAAATGGTATGACATATACCATCCATATAGAATAGTATTACCTGCATATACATTGATATTCATTACAGTTTAGCTCAACCAAACTTGGGTTCCTTACCCATACCTCTAGAGATACTAGACATACTCAAAGGTTGACGTCAATATCTAAGGGTTGTCATCAATCTACAATATCACTCTTTGTTAAGCCCTAATATTGGCTCATTACCCCTTAATTAGGGCATATTATATTATTAATGTTATTTTATTTATGTTGGNGAATCATCTTGTACTTGAACATTTAAGTGGGGTAAAAGGAGGTTTCCCCCTCAAAGAGGCTTATTATCTGAAATTATATCTTTTTCAAGGCGTTGAGTACTTTTCCTGAGGTTTTCCTATGTTATATTGATGTTTGGTTCTTAACACTCTCCAAAGGTTGACATCAATGAAAACCAACAATCCAAACCAATTGTCCATCAATCTAAACCAACTGTATGACATCACATTGACAATTGAAGCTTTGGAAACTCTTATGCACATGGAACCTTTTACTCATAATGCATACAAATAGGAATATATAGAAAATGAAGACTTTAAAAAGATGTTTTAGTAGATATAGGGCCAAATTCATATAGAATAAGGTAACTATAATAATAAATATCATCTCCAGAATGGGTCACTCTACAATCTAGAGAAGGTCTGCATTTCTAAAGGTGAAAGATTGCATCTTATTAGACAAGCTCAAACCTCCAAGGTTGGAAGACATTTTGGTGTTGGAAAATTAGTTTCCAACTTATAGAGGTATGTCTATTGGCCTATAATACAATAATATGTAGCTCGATTTGTTAGAGGATGCATACTTTGTTTTACCGAGAAGCTTAGTAATAGAAAACAAGGTTTATTCCATCCTTTACCTATATCCACTAGACCCTGGGACAACATCTCCATAGATTATGTGGGTGGTTTTCCAACAACCAGGAAGAGACATGATTGTTTGTTTGTGGAAGTTGATAGGTTCATCAATATGTGCATTCTTATTCCTTGTAAAAATATCATAAAGGGACAATAAGAAACAAAAATATTCTTTGAAAATTTCTAGGTGCACTTTGGGATACCAAGGAGCATCATCTTAGATAGGGATACCATAGAATATGGACACTTAAGTTAAGGAGATCTACAACTTTCCATCTACATACTGATGGGTAGATAGAAGTATTTAATAGAACATTGGTTTAGCTTTTGAGGGGTTACAATCATAAGCATCTAAATTCTCGAGATGAAAAATTAATTTATATTCAACAATCTTATAACAAAGAGGTCTGTTGGGGTCCGGTATATCGTCTAGATTTACCACCTAATACATTTAATTTGTCAACCTAGGGGCCTAAATTTTTTACAGACTACCGTGCACTGTATGTGCAGACTGTGCTTCTTTCAATATTGATCATGCAAGTAAACAATCATTGCAGTAAAATAAAGAACATAAAATAGATTACTGGTGCTGAAACATAAATAACTGTAACATTCAAATAAAGAAGGAAAAATATAAATGAATAAGAACATATAGATCTAACATATTCCACACAAAACCACAACAAAACTATATCATAGGCCGACAACACCTGACTAGAAGAGCGGGCCCAACTCTTCGATCAGGGATGCGGTGAACTAATTGCCAAGAAAACTCAGAAACTCAGAATAAACTCGATTTTCATTAAATAAAATGGCATTACATAGGTTGCAGTCTTGATACAAGACAAATCTTAGCTAGCTGACTGAATGGCTAATCCTTCTCTATATTTGTTTGGCCTTTTATACAATTCGTGGATCATAGAGCGTCCCAATATTAGGGTAAAAAATCTTCCCAAAAATGCACAAAGGCTGAACTGATTAACATAACCTAATGTTGGACCATGGAACAGGTCCTCTTTTGCACCTTCAACCCACGGACTGCTCTGCATCCTTGACAACATCATCTTGCCAGACTATGTTTGCTCTGTTCCTGTGAGATTTCAAAGATTAGTGATTCGCTTTGGTAAACCCCCAACCAATCTCTAACGTTTTTGAACTAATACACACAATGACATAATATAGGTGCATTCTTACCCTTGTGGTTACACACAATAGCTCAAGGAATATAGAAATGGAGGTAAATAAGGATAGAAAAAGGTGGTAGAAAACAATCAATTTCATGGGCCAACATCTCCCCCAAACTTTAGTCACATGTACGTCCTTGTGCAGGCCGTCGCTTTCACAGATCTGGGTTGGAACCTTGATGTTGGGCATGAAGTTCTACTATGTCATATGCCCCATACATATCTGTCCTAGAAACTTATATCCCCCAGTCAATATTATATCCTTCCACCATTCTCCCTGGACCTTGTAATCAGGTTGATATTGATCAAGTGGCATCCAAATTATGGGGAATGAAAATCTGAAACCTAGCCATCGAACCCCACAAAACCTCATACATGCTATATACCTGGATATTATTTCCATGGCTCTGAGAAATTGGGAGCCCCAAATGCTTCCCAGTCCCTGACAATAGGTGGTGATAAGGCCCATCTCTAGTCACGATTTTCAAGTGCCTCTTCCTTGCAATAGGTCAACTATTTTATGCAAAGATCATCACACCACTGATTTGTAGTTTCCATATTCTGTGGCCAATTGGGAATCCATCTGAAACAATTATGTTTGCTAATGATCTATGCAACTTGAAATTTCTCCATTCTAACCTAAAGGGGTCAGTGTACCTGCTTTTCCTCGAAATAATCAAGTGCCTTCTTCCACTTCACCTGGTTAATGGTGTAGGAAAGGAAGGCCATCAATTGGACATCTCCCATATAAGGAAATTGATTGAATTTTTGATCATCTATTAGAAGGTATTTGTGCATGTACAGTTCACACATGATATGTTGTGTAAGAATGTCATGACTTCTTAAATTCCTAAGAAACCATATGGGGTATTTAATATTATAAACCATCTCCTGGTAAATACATTCCAGACAAAAAAATAAATATTGTTCATGAAGGAACAATGCATATCTGAGAGAAGGGGAGAGACACGTTACTACCTACTGGGTGATATCATACATCTCCTATTTGTCATCTCTTAACTTCTGTATTTGTTCCTCCAGCTCTATAATCTTTTCCTTCTGTTTCTTTCCCTTGTTCTTCTCTTCTTCCAACTTTTCCTCATAGTCACCAATGACTCTAGCAGCCTGCTCCCTTATGTATTTCAATGTCCTTAGGTGCACTGAAGAAGGGACATATCCTATCCAAAACTGAGCTACAATTTTCTTCCACTTATGTATCTCGGCTTTCAACAAAACTACCTGAGCTTCAATTGTATATGTCATTGGCTCAACTTGAGTAGATGTTGTTACTGTGGAAGTGTGCAAAATAGGCTCAGTCTGAGTGGCTGCTGGTACTGTAGAGGTGTGCAAGATAGGATCAGTCTGAGTAGCTACTGTATGCAACACCAACTTAGTTTGAGTATCTCCTGTTACTCTGGGAGTATCATAAGTTTGAGTAGCTGCCGTTATTGTGGGAGTATCGACAATTTGGGTAGATGCCGAAATAGTCTCCTTGACATTTCTCTTCATATCTTCCTTGGAAATTATTTTGTATCTTCGTGCTCATTTCTTCAGGTGGAGTACCTGCTTCTTTAGCTTGGAATTCTCAATCCTCAATTGCAGACTTTCTCTAAATTCTTTCCTATAACGGTCCTAAATATGGGTTCTTCTCTTTGCACAAAATTCGACAAATTCCTGTTTGACAGAAATTACTTTAGCCCGTCCCCTAGGAGGAACCTCATTCTGAGCTTCATTGTGTGTAGCCTCTATGCCTGCGACTTGTTTAATTCGTGCTTCTCTTGGAATAGCAATACCCAAATCTGGTTCAGGGTTTTCGTGAGTAGCATGCTCTGATGCTAGTTCTTGTGTAACAACGTCAGTCGTTTCTTTCTCACAAATTGGAGGAGTAGCTGATGTGTTTTCAAACGTACGGTTTTCAGGAACAGTTTTTTCTGATGCTGGTTCTTGTGTAACAACATCATTCATTACCTGTTCACCGATGGGAGGAGTAGCTACACCATCTTCACAGACAAAAAATTTAGAAAGTTCTGGCACTAGTTCTTGTGTGACAACGTCAGTTACCTCTTGTTCATAGATTGGAGGAGTAGCAACATTCCTCTCCTTCTCATCAAATGAAGGGGTATCATCATCCATATCATGATCATCTACAAGAAGAATAACATCATCTCTTTCTTGTTCATCTGCTGAGGGAGTAGCAAAATCTCTTTCTTGTTCAGAAATAGGTTTTGGAAGAATAGAACCTTCTGCTTCCTCTTCTTTTGAATCTAGGTTAATGACCTGCCTCATTTACCCAATTTCTCTAACTTCCACTGATAGTTTCCTTGTTTACTCATATTCATTTGAGGCTGATTCCTATGTATCAACACCCTTTCTCTTACCTTCTGCAATAGTTTTGACAACTTCTTCCAACCTGCTCATCCCATTTCTCTCTGCTAGGGTTTTTGCTACTTCTGGGATAAGTTCTGCCAATTCCTCTTCCAAGAGCCTTATGAACTGCGGCCAACTCATAGGGGTTTGATATAGCATATGCATGACTAGTATCTTAAAAAGGCCATGATTTGTGAGGTTTTTGATTGGTTGGCACGAGCATTGAGCTTCTCGCGCCATCCGCTGAACGCTATTCCACATAAAATAGGGCATGTTTATGTGTTGTTGGAAACAAAAAGATGTGAGCAATTTGAGATGATATTTGTAAACGGTAGAGGAGTGGCCTTTGCATGTCACATACCTTATGATGAACAGTTCTACCTCAACCCATGGAGGCGGTAGAGAAGTCCATTCGTATCCTTTCCCTTTCATCTTTACTTCTTCGCCTTCACGCAGAAACAACTCTGGAAATTCCGGGTGTGGTGTTTTTCGGACAAAGCATCGCTGATCGGATATTGAGAAACCACTAGCTGTTGTAATGGTTTCCTCTGTGACTTTAATTTTTAATCCGTGGATCGTAGAGGAGTGGTCGTACAAATTTTGGGTGAATTCTGCTGTAATGTCTGCATCGAGTCCCTGTAACCTCTCGAAATACACGTCCCAACCTGCATTCTGGAAAATTTTCTAGACTTTCTGATTTCGATGGACCTATGTAGTATTTGCTAGCTCATACCTTACTGCTCCACCACCCATTCTGTTCCGTCGACTATGCTTTCTCAAGGAGTAATGATGACCAGTTCAAGAGAAATGGTAGACAAAACCGTTTTGCAGAAAATGTGTTGTGGAAAGAGTCATGGATTTTTTTAACAAATTAAATGATGTGGCGGGTAAGTAATGATGAAGATATGAAAAAAATAATAATATCTTGGTGGATTATTAACAGTTTGGCGGGTGTGTCCAATCCCTATGTGTACAACGACGTCATAAATATTTAAGTAATGATTGCGAAATCGTATGATTAAAGAGGGTAATGATGACTCTTTGGGAAAATACATATAATCTCCCCCAAACTTAAAGTTAAGACCATCCTCAGGTGCGAATGCCTATTCCATGTGTAATATTACCCAAATCCATTAAATTTGGTTGATGACGTACCTGGTGACTCACCTGTTATGTAGAAGCATCATCGAAGGAATAATGTCGTCTATAGTCGCAGAATATGACAACGTCGAATCGAGTGGCGACATCTGAAGTGGTGGCAGCTAAAATATCAGTATCCATGTTGGTGGGAGTGTAGACAAGTAACTACAACCATAGTACCAGTGGTAGGAGTAGCGACAACCAGAGAGTAGTGGCGACTGGAGTAGCGACAACCAAAGAGTAGCGGCGAATGGAGTGGCAACACCTCAGAGTAACTACATTTGGTACAACGACAATTTTAAAGTAACGACACTTGGATTAGCAGTGACTGGAGTAGAGACAACTAGAGTAGTGACAACAATAGTAATGACATCTTGTACAACAACGATTTTGAGGTAACGACACCCGGAGTAGCGACAACCAGAGTAGCGACAACTCAGAGTAACGACATCAGACACATCGACATTTTTTTGAAATAATGACATTCGAAATAGCAATGATTGGAGTAGCGACATCTCAGAGTAGCAACCTTTGTAGAAGCTGTGTAACTTTTAAAATTCCAGAGATTCCTTCGCTGATTTCAACTGTCCAGAAAGGTACCTGCAACACAAGTTTATTATATTTATTTATTTATTTTATTATATATATAGGGAGCAGAGGGAGGATCCTCTGCACTAATGATTTCCAAATCAGTTTGATCAGAAATTCATTTGAGTACGTGCCTTGTCTATTGTTACCAGTCTAACACTCCCATTGTCAAATACCTTGTAAACTTTGTATGGCCCCATCCACCTTGAGCAGAGTTTTCCCTTGAAATCCTTGAATTGGGAATCATAGAGTAATTCCCAATCCCCTTTTTGAAATGTCTTCTTCTTCATAAACCTGTCATGCCATCTAGCACGTTGGTCCTGGATTGTAGCAGTATTCTAGACAACCACTAATCGAATTTCATCTAGCTCGTTTAGCTGCTCTAGACGATGTTTTTGGGTTTTTGAAAGATCCAAACCTACTTCCAGGGATGTTCTAAGTGTTTTCATTTCGAACTCTACGAGAAACAAAGGAGATTTTTCATAGACAAGATCATATGGATAAAATCTCGTTGTATTCCGCTAAGTTTTCCTGTATGCCCACAGTACTTCAGGCAGCGTTTCCATGCAATCTCGACGATGACTTGCTACTGTTTTTGTGAGAATATTTTCTAGTACCTTATTTGTGCTCTCGACTTGACCATTTTCTTGGGGATGATATGGAGATTTTATCCTGTGCTTGATCCCATATTTCTTCATTAACCCTGCTATCATATGTGATGTGAACTATGCTCCTCCATCTGCGACTATTTCTCTAGGGGCTCCATATCAAGAAAAAATTTCTTCGAACATGAAGTTTGAAACAACCTGCTCGGTTTCTTTTACAACTTCCTTTGCCTCAACCCACTTTGTTACATAATCCGTGCAGACCATAATATGGACTTTCTGTTGTGAGGGGGGATTGAATGGTCCCACGAAATCAATGGTCCATTTTTCAAAGGGCTCAAGGGATACCTGGGGGTTCAAGGGAATTTCGTCTGCTTTACCAGGCTGCCCCATTCATTGGTAGCTATCACACCCCCATACATACTTCCTTGAATCTTGAAAAATGGTGGGCCATTAATACCCCATTTGCATCACTTTGTGACCTATTCGTTTATATGCAAAATGGCCTCCACAGGGACCATCATGAGTATCCTTCAAGACATCATAAATACCATCTTCTCCTATGCAACGTCATATTTTTTGGTCATGCCTAGTGTAAAAGAGGAATCCCTCAATCCATGTGTAATGGGAACTGTGATGGATGATCTTCTGTCATTCTCTGTAAGGAAAATATTGAGGCACCTTTCCTATAGCAATATAGTTATCAATATATGCATACCATGGAACATAAGTAGAAATTGCAAAAAGATGTTCATCTGGAAAACTATCTTCTACAGGTTCCCCTTATGTATCATTTTCTAGTCTAGACAAGAAATCTACAACTACATTACCCTTCCCAGGGAGATCCACGATGGTGATATCAAATTCTTCCAGTAATAATAACCATCTCATGATCCGTCCTAGGGTTACATGTTTGTTGATGAGATACCTGATGGCTGCATGATCCATGTGCACGAAAGTGGGATAACCTGTAATATAGTGTCAGAATTTATTAACAGCATAAATGACTGCTAAGAATTCCTTTTCTGTTACCGTATAATTTAGTTCAGTTGGAGTCAAGTTCTTGCTGATGTAGTATATTGCATATGGTTTCTTGTCCTTCTGATGTCCCAAAACAGATCCCACTTCCATGTGAGAAGCGTCAGCTAAAATATGAAACAGGAGCTTCCAATCTGGTCCTCGAATTATTGAGGCCTTACGGACCAGTTCTTTGATTTGTCCAAATGTGGTTTCACATTCATTTGTCCACACGAATTCTGCATCTTTGGTTATTAACTGAAAAAGAGGGTGTGCTATTTTAGAATTTTTTTTTATGAAACGTCTGTAATAGCCTGCATAACCAATGAAAATGCGTACCTGTGTTGGTTTCTTAGGTGTAGGAAAATGTAGTATTACCTCTACCTTCGCAAGATCAACCCAGATCCCTGATGCTGAAAGTAAGTGTCCCAACACAACCCCTTCTTCCATGATCATGTGACACTTTTCTATGCTAAGAGAAAAATGAATTTGTTTGCATATTTTAAGTACTTTCTCTAGATTTTCCAAGGCTTCTTCGAAGGAATCCCCATAAGGAGTGAAGTCATCCATGTAGATTTCAACACTGTCATTGACTGAATCAGAGAAGATCCCCAGTATTTCCCTTTGGAAAGTAGTAGGTGCATTACAAAGGCCGAATGTAAGAACTCTGTATGCAAAGGCCCCCCAGGGGCTCATGAAAGTGGTCTTGTCCCGGTCTTCAGAAGCTATCTGTATCTGATTATACCCGCTGAACCCATCCAGGAAGGAGAAAAACCTCTTCCCGACTAATGTGTTAAGGACTTGGTCAATAAAGGGAAGAGGAAAATGGTCTTTTTGAGTTGATTTATTCAATTCTCGATAATCAACACAAATCCTCGACTTGCCATTCTTCTTAGGAACAATGACCAGTGGGGATACCCATTGACTATCCTATATAGGGTAGATGAATCCCACATCTAATAATTTATGCAACTCATCTTTGACAATCTATTTCAAAGCGTGATTCATTCTCCTCTGTGGTTGTCTAATGGGATTCCTTTCATATCTGTATATTCCAAGGCGAAGGCCTCTTTCTGTTCCAGAATAATTTTAAGTAATTGCTCAGACTGTGTGGGTGAGATATCAGGATTGACATTCAATGCCTTTCCTGGTTCAATTTCAACAAGGACACTATTGTGTGGTGTGACTGGTATAGTCTCGATCTCAGTTTCAGATTCAAGAGTGTCCTGATCATTACAGTTCATAACTGATTTGAGAAATGACTGGGTAGAATTGGGAATAGAGTCAGAGTCACTGATGAAGGTGTTAATGGTATCATCCTCCATCTCATTATTAAAACAAAGGGACTCACTAATGGTAAGGATTGGTCTTATCTCTTCATCAATATCCACCCCTTTTATAGGTGAGGATTTCCGTAATAGGGTTAGTCCAGGTCCTTTTGATGAACTTGGTTCTACAAGAGGGTACAAAATAAGGTTTTTAGTATCCCCTCCATTAGATATCACCATATTTCATGACCGACAACCAATATAGGTGTCTGCTGTTGCAAGCCAAGGTATCCCAAGGATCAAAGGATGCCCTCCAAATGGGGATTTCGTTTGTAAAACTAGGAGATCAACATGGTACTGCCATGAATCTACTGAAATGATTGGGTCTTCCAATTTGCCTATTGGTTTAACAAGAGACTGGTCTTCCAATTCCAGAATGGTAGGTGTGGGTTTGAAATCGCGCAGAACAAGAATGGTTGTAGTTGCAGAAGTTATAACATTGATTGCAACTCCTAAATCTACTAATACATTTGGAATGTTAACCCCATTTATCTGTACAGTTATAATAGGGTTCCCTGGGTCTCCATATTTAACATGTATAGAATTTCCTAACATAATGTCTGAAAATTTCCCCTTGACATGGATAGTAAGTGGAACCTTAGGATTCCTTCCAGGTTTCTTAGAACAATGTTCCCTAATCTTTTTCACATAAATTGGTACATCTCTCATTGCTTGGAGTAAGGGAATTCTAAGAAATAAATTCTGCAGTTCCCCCAAGAAGTCAAATTCAGGATGAGGATGTTGTTTTGCTAGAGATAGTCTTTCTGGGTAGGGGGGATTATTGTGATGTTCCTTAGTGACAGGGTTCCGAGGAGGAAATTGTTGGTTCTCAGGATTTTTAAGTTTCCTATCTTCCTTCTCAGGTTCTGACTTTGGAAATTCATTATCAATTTTCTCAATAATTATTGGTTAATTCTTGGCATTCACTACCCTATCCAATCTAAGATTTAGTTCATTACATCCTAGGGTGGAAATGCCATAATCAGGGAGGTTGAGTGTCTCAACCTGCTGAGCTCCTTTATTATTTGGATTGGGTTGTATTGGATAGACATTTGTGGCCAAAGAGGAGGGTTATTACCATAAACACTAGTGTGCAGCTGTAATTGCTGCTGCTATTGGAACTGTTGTGGTGGCATAGTCTGAGGAAATTGATTCTGGTTTATTTGATTAAGGCCACGCTAGTTCTGTTACCATGGGGCAGTTGAATTATTCTGTGGGGGCCATGGTTGCCAAGAAGTGGGATATTGGTATTGATAATTTTGTGGCCATGATGGTTAAAAAGGCACGGTTTGAGATCCGAAATTTGAAGTATTGAAATACTAAGAGAAGTCTTGAGGCATACCTTGATTTATGTTTTGTGGTTGTGGCTACCATGGCTTCTTTGGTCCCATAAAGTAGAGCTGATCCTTTTCTTCATCTGCTCCCTGAAAGATCGCCTTTAATCATGGAAAAGAAGGACATTTTCTTGTCTCATGATTCTACTCACATATAGTGCAAATAATGTTTAGTGGACATTCATGCTGCAAATGTTTCTTTCTGCACCTAGGACAAAAGAATGCCATGGATTTTTTTGAATCAATCTGCTTTTGTTTTTCTTTTAGAAGGTACAATTTTGAGGTAAGGGTGTTCAAAATGTCGGTCCTCAAATCCTCCAGTAGGTTCCCAAGTTCTATCTTTGTGACCACACTGTTGGACGGTTTGGTAATTCGAGTCCCATGCCTCTATCTGGATGCTCCTCGTGAACATTGGATGCATAATTCATAGATTGTGTCAAAGTTTGACTTTTATATGTCCCCTTTCCCTACCATATTCAATAGTTCCAAGGAATCTTCCCTTAATGCTCGGAGAAATATTATTTTCAAGATATCCTTGTCTATATCAGTGTGCCCTAATCTCTGCAGACTATAATTAAAGCGTTCCAAAAAATCCTCCATGTTCTCATCCTCCTTCTGCACTATTTTAAATATCTCCTCCTTTACATCTCAAGATTTGCAATAATCTTGGTACTTGTCAAGGAAGGTGGTTTTCAATTCTTCCCAGGTAGTGATATTTTTTCCACATAATCCCATGAACCATCTCAGGGCTATTCCTTTTAAAGTAGAAGGAAATATTTTTAGCTTCTGAGCATCATAGATATAATCATACGCATGACAGACAATGTCAAATTCGAATAGAAATGTGTCTGGGTCTTTAGTAGATTGTCCATGAAAATTAGGTAGTGTAGAGAAGGGGATATACTTCATGGGAGCCTCCCCTGTGATATCCCCAATTGGAAATTCAAGTGATGAGTTAGCCATACTTTTGTACTTACTTTGAGTTTTTGCAGAATTCCCACTAGGCATTTGAGTCTATTTATCTGTACTCCCTTGTTCCTCGTTGTGCAAGTGTTACTCAAGGTTGTCCTAGTGGGAGGATTCCCCAAAGTCTTCTTCTGTTTGAGCAGGGTTTCCCTGAACCAGAGGTGAATTAGATTCCCAAAAGATCCCCCCTGGATTTTCAGCACTTCCTTGATCCTGGGGTGAAACAAATTCTTCTTCTAGCCCCAGGGTGTATTCCTCCCCTGTCTTCTTACTTTCCACCTCTTCTTCTTCGAATCTTGACTCTGCTGTTGAGGAGGGTTAAGGTTGATTTAATGATTCTCCCCCGTATCTAAGCTGAGATCCTCCCCTATCGGTGATTTGAGATGGTGTACTTGATCCGGTCCGAGGTGGCTGGTCTGATTCAGCTTTTGCAATTATTTCCTGGATGAAAGTTTCTCTGCCCTGATCTTTTCCCCTTCCTCTTGGAGGTCTTCCTCCCATGTGGTTTCTTCCTCTACTCTGATTGCTCATACGAATGGTGGAAAGGAAAGAATTCAATTATATACTTAATTGCTCAGGCCTTGAGGCAGGGTATAAATTTACCTCCTCAAGACGAGAGAGTGGCCCCTAAAACATAAAGAAGAAAGCAAAAAGAAAAAAAATGAACCCTAAGAACAGAAAAACGAAAACAACTTAAATTCCCAGGACCTGGAGAAAGAAAATTAAAACGTTCCTCCCCAGGATGAGGGATTGACCCTATGATCAATATGGATCGAAGTTTTTGCCTATGGTAGTCTCCCCGACAGCGGCGCCAAAATTTTGGGGTCCGATATATCGTCTAGATTTACCACTGAATACATTTAATTTGTCAACCCAGGGGCCTAAATGTTTTATAGATTACCATGCACTGTATGTGCATAATGTGCTTCTTTCAATATTGATCACGCAAGTAAAAAATCATTGCAGTAAAATAAAGAACATAAACTATATTACTGGTACTGAAACATAAATAACTGTAACATTCAAATAAAGAAGGAAAATTGTAAATGAAGCAGAACACACAGATCTAATAGATTCCACACAAAACCACAACAAAAATATATCATTGGCCGACAACACCTGACTAGAAGAGTGGGCCCAACTCCCCGATCAGGGCTGCGGTGAACTAACTGCCACGAAAAATCAGAAACTCAGAAGAAACTCATTTTTCATTAAATAAAACGAGATTACATAGTTTGTAGTCTTGATACAGGACAACTCTTAACTAGTTGATTGACTGGCTAATCCTTCTCTATCGCTGTTCAACCTTTTATACAATTTGTGGAGCACAAAGCATCCCAATATTAGGGTAACAACTCTTCCTAAAAATACACAAAGGATGAACTGATTAAAAGAACCTAATGTTGGACCATGGAACAAGTCCTCTTTTTCACCTTCAACCCATAGATTGCGCTACATCCTTGACCGCATCATCTTGCCAGATTGCGTTTTCTCTGTTCCTGCGGGATTTCAGAGATTAATGATTCGCTTTGGTAAACCCCCAACCAATCTCTAACGTTTTTGAACTAATACACACAATGGAATAATAGAGGTTCATTATTACCCTTGTGGTTACACACAATAGCTCAAGGAATATATTAATGGAGGTAAATAAGGATATAAAAAGGTGGTAGAAAACAAACAATTTCATGGACCAACAAGGTCCACAATTTTTCCAGTAAGTCCCCTTTTGAAATTTGTTTTGGATATGTGCCACCATCTCCCTTGGATGTTGTATATGGACAACAAGGAGGAGTGACAGAAGACATCATGAGAGATGCATTGATAGTATAAAATTTTGATGAAAATATTAGGCAGATCCATTTGCAAGTGAAAGACATTGAAGAAGTCATAAGGAAAGGACAAGGCAGAACACGACCAACAAAAAATTGAGAAAAAATTCAAGTTGGGAGATAGATTTTGGTTGCATCTGAACAAAAAAAGGGTTATAGGGTCTTGGTAAGAAGACCAAGGATTTGTAGTATGTTCCTTTTGAAGTATTGGAAAATGTGGGCGATAATTCCTACCAACTTAGTGTACCCACATATATGCGCATTTACTTGGTAGTGAACGTGGAAAACCTAAGACTCTATAAGCTTTCCATGTTGTATTAGGAACTTGATGAGCAAGTCCTATCTTACCATAGAGGACTTAACACTATAATATTAAGCTGAGTTGGCAGAGGATACATTTTTGTAGAAGAAGTCTGGAACTACTAGACATGGTAGAATGAACTTTGGCAGTTAGGGTTGAAAGGAAAACTTCCAGGTAAGGCCAAATGGTACTCTAGGGAGAAGGTAGCGGAAAAATTTCCTCACCTCATTTAGTGAAATCTATTGGGGATCAAAGCCTCCTTAAATGAAAAGGTGTGATCTGTAATGGATCATTATATAATTTGTCATCTATGTTGGTACTTTTTGGGAGGAAAAATTGGAAGAATTGACTTGCAGGGGCCATTTTAAGGGTAGGTCCCAGTTGGGTGATTTGGGGTCTAGAAACTTCCAAAGCCAGTTTGAGGCATCAAATGACACTTTTTGGGGTCAAAACTATGCAATCTTAGTTCCCACCCCTTCAACGCTATGGATGATATGTTCGTTTACGTGTTTCTTT
Organism: Picea glauca; assembly: GCA_000966675.3. Lineage (NCBI taxonomy): Eukaryota > Viridiplantae > Streptophyta > Pinopsida > Pinales > Pinaceae > Picea > Picea glauca. The sequence continues at coordinate 289,931 of JZKD02S1674991.1, forward strand.
CCTTTTGCTTTCAATTATTTCCATAAGTTTTAGCTCTACATTAGTAATAATAAATTTGAGTTCTAAGGCAATAAACTCCATTATAAAATATTTCAGAATATTGTACAATTTGTTGCGATGCATTTTTCTAGCGGAATATCGAGGAGAGTTTGATATGTAATGGATAATTATAGGAATTTTCATCTATAGTGGTACTTTCTGGGAGGAAAAATTGGAGGAAGATTCATTTGTGTGGATGGTATTCATTTGCTTGTTTTTTTTCATTTCATTTTCAATTATTTCCATAATTTTGAGCATTATGCTAATAATAATAAATCTGAGATATAAGGGAATAAAATCCATAGTAAAATAATTTAGAAGATTGTAAGATATTTTGTGACAAATTGTTCCAATGGAATATCCATGACAATATGATTCATAATGGATCATTATATAATTTTTCATCTATCTTGGTACTTTTTGGGAGGAAAAATTGGAAGAATTGGCTTGCAGGGTCCATTTTAAATGCATGTCCTAGTTTGATGATTTGGGGTTTAGAAACTTCTAGAGACACTTTGAGACATCAAAAAAAATTGTTGGGGTAAAAAATTTGTGAGCTTATCTCACACCCCCTCGATGCAATGGATGGTGTGTTCATTTACTTGTTTCTTTCATTTCAGTTTCAATTGTTTCCATAATTTTGAACAATGCACTAGTAATAACAAATATGAGATTTAAGGTAATAAATTGCATAATAAAAGATTTTAGAATATTGTAAGATTTTTTGTGACGAAATATTACAGTGGAATATATCCACAACAATTTGATACATAATGGATTATTATATAATTTTTCATCTATCTTGGTACTTTTTGGGAGAGAAAATTGGACTCAAGATTCATTTTTGTGGATGGTGTTGTCATTTGTTTGTTTGTTTCATTTTGGTTTTGGTTATTTTCATAATTTTGAGCAATATGCTAATAATAATAAATATAATATCTATGGTAATATATTACATAATAAAATATTTCAGAATATTGTAAGATTTGTTGTTGATGCAGGGGCATCGACCAATCTATTTGAGATTGACCCTAGGGGTCATAAACTTTACTAAGGAAGTTGTTTTCCTAATGTTCCTATTTTTTTCATTTGTAATAAATTGTATTTGTAATAAATTGTACGAGATATATCTCGAATGTATCTTCATTTGATTAGTTTTAATAGGTGTCGAGTCTGTTCCTAGGCTTTAGGAACAAATTGGCAGATTTAGAGTTTGTTGAGATAGGTGGGGATAAGTTTGTTTTGAGAGCTACCCGAGAGCTCTAAGAATATATTGAGTCTTTTGTAATGGAGAGGAGTGTGGTGAGATTGAGAGTGTGCAGTGTGCTGAGGTCTACTAGACCCAAAGAGGAACAAGGCTAAAATCATTACATTATTCTATTCTTTTTTAATAAAATTGGAAAGCTCAGATTTGTGTGACATTTCGTTTTGTTTTTCTTGAGAAATTGAATTATTCCTATGATTCGCTTGGAACAGGTGATATTGCTTTAATTTGAAACATTATATTGTATATCGACGTGTATAATGACTGGACAAGGCTCCTACAAATTTCCCTGTAATTTTTTGTGTATCAGAACGAACGACCGAGACTAAATCCGAGGCGAAGCCCTACCAGATCAAAGAATCATAATTGTTCATTAGGGTCACAGAAGCCCGACCTACTGAGCCCCCAACATACTGTTAAATTAACGCAAGTGAAATTTCCTGGTGTCCCGACACCTGATATCACGGTCTACCAACCTAACGGCCTTGACGTTCGTGAAGTTAAGCGTTAAACGATATCGGAGCCTGACCTTTTGACATATCGACCCTATTGCCCCCCCGGTACATCGTGGTATCGACCTGACATTTTGTGAGAGTGTTAAGATGTTCTGGTACTCCGGTCCAACGATCTTCCAGTACCTTGGTACCATTGGGAAAAGTTGTGGCTATCAAAATTGAATGCCCGGTACCCGATGCCGAGTACTTCAACGTTCAATCCAACCATTGATTAAGAAAGATATCGAAGATTGTTGATCATTGCACATGGATAAAAAAATTGGAGGTTAACCAGAGGCAACCCCCCACAATGTTTTCACATGACCCAATTTGGAGAATGCATGTCAGCAGATCTGGGTTGTGGGCACCCCCTGCCTCGATTTTCTAATAAAGTTCTATCCCCTCGCAAAGAACCCCAAGATCATAACTTTTGGTTATATGAGTTAAAGGATTATAAACCAAAGGATGAAGGAACCAACGATGTAGAGCCTTAGTGCAAGGTCATAACATTGGTTGTGAGGAAGAGAAAGGAGCTTAAGATAAGAACCCTATCTACTTGTGTGCAACAAAGTTTCCCGAACTCTGTCAAAGAAGGAATTTTGGGCCCTCTTGAAGAATCAAGAGAAGCTGGGGTTCGAGAAGTGGGATTGGACCTATTATGTCCCCATCAAGTGGTATCGGAGCGTAACTATATCTGCAGGAAATATGCTGCCTAGACGAGGAGGCAGAGAGAGGAATACAACAACTAAGGAGTTGCGATTGAAAATGAGGTGCATCCAGGAAAGGATGGAGGCCATGGAGGAAGCTCAGAGAAGGGAGCCTGGCATAAGAGATGTCAATGAAAGTGAAGATACAAGATCTGGATAAGAAATAAAAGGAATGTCGGGAGGAGACACAACAAAGGAGCAACTGCTGAGATTGGTCATAAAGGTGGGAGCGAGACCAAGGATGGAAGTGCCCATGTATGAGGGTAGCTAGAATGTGGAGGAATTGCTTGACTAGATCAATGAAATGGATAAGTACTTTGACTATGAAGAGGTGGATGAAGAAAATAAAGTCAAACATGCAGTGACAAGACTGAATGGCCATGCAACTTTATGATGGGATGAGTTGTAGGCAGACAAGAGGAAGAAAGGAAAATCTAATATTAGAAGATTGGACATGATGCTGGATAAATTTAAGAGAAAATTTATGCCTAAGGACTACCAATTGAACATGTTTAGGAAATTGCATAATTTGAGGTAGAAAGCCATGACAGTGAAGCAATACATTAAAGAATTATATATGTTGAATATTAGGGTAGGCCATATAGAAGAATATGTAGAGAAAGTGGATAGCTATATACATGGACTAAGGTATGATTTTCAAGATAAGATTAGTCTTTTGTCCCCAAGGACAGTGGAAAATGATTACCAAACATCCCTAAAGGAAAAAGAGAAGTTGTCTAGGAAGTAGAGTCAAAAGAACATAGGAAGGAGTCCAACAAGAGGAAAGGGATCATCCAACAAAGGACAAATTCATGCTTCAAATAAAGAAGCAGGAAGTTCTAGTAGTCAATCACCCAGAGTAGGAGAGTCAAGAGGTGGAAGATTCTTCTCAAGGGGCAGAGGCAGAGGCAGAGGCATAGAAATCAGATGTTACACTTGTGGAAAAACAAGACATATGTATGGGGATTGTCTTGAGAAAAAGTCAAAAAACCAAATAAGAGTTCATATTGCAGAGGTTAAGAAAGAGACAATGAGAGCAAAAGTAAAACAAGAAAATCTTGAGATGAGTGAATCATTGATGTTCAAGAGAGTTTTGCTTAGATAAGAAGAGACTCATGAACCAACACACAGAAAAAGTTTGTTCAATGCCATGTGAAAATTAAAAGGGAAATGTTGCAAGGTGGACATCGATAGTGGTCACACAAACAATATAGTTTCTATAGAGATGGTGGAGAAGTTGGAATTGCAGAGGGTGGCACATCCTACTCCATACAAAGTTTCTTGGTTATAGAAGGGACATCGGATTCTGGTAAGTGAACAATGTAAGGTAGAAATTTAGATTGGTAGTTATAAGGATGAAATATTGTGTGATATCATGCCTATGGATGTATATCATATCTTGTTGGGAAGACCATGGTGGTATGATAGGAAATATACTCATGATGGAAGAAGAAACACCTACACTCTTGAAAATAATGGACACAAGCATGTGTTATTTCCATTGAAAGATGAAGGAGATAAATAATAAGCTGCTCCAAGTTTGTTGTTGATGAGTGGGAAGGAGTCGCTACAAGAAATCAAGAAAGAAGAGGATGTACAATTTTCTTTGATTGGTAAGCCTAGATTAGTACTTACCAATACAAACTTAAATGATTTACTTGTTGAAGGTCAATAATTATTAGATGAATTTGATGATATCATTTTTGATGAGTTGCCTAATGCCTTACCACCCATAATAAGAATTAGTCATCACATAGAATTTATTCCAGGAGCAAGTCTACCAATCAAATCTTCCTACAGAGTGACACTGAAAGAGAATGAAGAGATCAAAAATCAGATTCAAGAATTGCTAGATAAGGGATTGATCAGAGAAATTTTAAGCCCTTGTATAGTGCCTGTTGTTTTGAGTCCAAAGAAGGATGAGAGTTGGAGAATATGTAGAAACTCCAGATCCATAAACATATTACAATCAGATATAAATTTCCTTTACCTCGGATGGATTATTTGAAGGATTGTCTAAGTGGTGCTAATTATTTTTCAAAAATAGACTTATAGAGTGGATATCATCTTGTTGTAACCCTTGATATGTTTCTAGCTAGGAAACTATGCCAAGGTATCCATAAGATTAATTGATTTTGTTGAAGTTGTCTTGTACTAAAAAAAAGTATTTTTCTGGCTTGGTTGGGTCTAGATCATTAGTCTTTAAATATTTTAAAGATTAAGATTAGAAGGAAAAAGTTTCTATGTTTTAGACAATTAAATTTTTAAGAAGATGAAAGAAGAAACAGAGGAAAACAAAATTGAACAGTGAAGTAATTTATCTTTGATAAATATTACTTAAATTTCAGATAGAAGGAATAATAATCAAATATGTATCTAAACTAGGATACAATTTAAACAAAAAAAAATGCTTCGTTTCTATTCAAAAAGGAATAATGAAATTTAAGAACACGTCTTCTGAATACTCATAATGTACTTGAAGAAATATGTAACTTTTAAAGATTGTTGATTAAGGTTGGTTGTCATTGATGTCAACCCTTGAAGAAAGACCCATAGCACAAAGGTTT
>JZKD02S1674991.1:295930-315188 GCA_000966675.3 Picea glauca
GTATGTGTGTGATTGTTTCTTTATTACTGCTCATTATTGGATAATAATTCTACATTGATATAACATTTGAAGAAAAAGGATTATAATTACGTTATTACTGATTCACCCCCCCTCTCAGTAATCCAACAGCCTTTTCAGTCAATGATGGTAGATGTTGTACTAAATCATCACAATAATGGAAATAGACACATTCAAGACATATTTAGAAGCATGGAAATAACGTCAAGAAAAGGAACACATAGCCTGAAACATGAAAGTTTGAATCTTCAAAACTTGTAAAATTATATTAAAACTCTGTAGTCAAGCCGCCCAAAAAGATCCTTTACATCAATTTATGCATCCCTTTTTATAATCCCTGAGAATTCATTTAATTCCTTGATTTTTCTGAATGCATAGATTTCCTAAAAACCTGCAACATTTCCATATTTGTCTCTTTAACATTTTTCTTGATAGACATTTCTTAGGAAAACAAATTGTTTGACACTGCTTCTTCCTAAGAAATCTCAGTCAAGATCATGTTATTGATCAAAAATAACATTCCAATAGTAGCAGAGAAGCATCATCTTCTTGTTTGCATACATTGTTAAGACTTCTACTATGACTTAGTTTAATCTTATCTTTATAGAACATGTAATCGTTTCTTATAATTAATAATTATTCCTTCAATACTTGATTAGATATGATGAGTGAAGATCTCCTGATGTATCACGAATGAAGATATATGTGTAATAATATTAACATCATTATTAATCTGTGATGATTCTGTAATCTTAATTCTCTATAAGTGACAAGATTTTATGTATAACTAACAGGAGCTTCTGTAGATGATGGATGTTGATGTTTGGAGAACATCAGAAAGACATTCTCCTAGATTAATGATTAATAATATAATTATTGATTATTAAATAATATATAAAATAATTAAATGATAATAATAAATAGTTATTGATTATCCAAGGGACACATCCTTTCATGGATGGTCACCATATGTAATAACATATCGATCATATATCATCTCATATAGAAAAATCAACATGGTATTAGAGTGGGACTGGGCTTGACTCCCTCACGAGAGGGCCCATGAAAATGAGAATGGATTATTGTAGTGTAAATTTTCTACTACATGGTTGTAAGAGACATATGGTGAAGGGAAATGCTTGTTATTTCATTCCATACATTGTTGCTGGATAGTGCCTTCGTGAACCTGTGAAGGAGGAGTGTGGAGGTTTACATTGTTCATTGTTTGATTGTATCCATTTGATGTAGGGAGGGATTCAGAACTTGGATCCAGGTTCTAATCGCGGGAACATAGTTGAAACCTCTACTGTTTGAGCAATTTAGAGCTGGAACAAACAATGTTTCCCTATAGTTTAACCCTGCAATAGGCCATGGGTGTGGTCTATGCAACTTATGGAAACTCTTTGGGCAGAAAACGTAGGAAATTGCCGTAAGCATAGGTAAAGTGTTGGACTTGATACGACCGAACGATAATGAAAAAGTTCAAATTATTCTTTTCATCGAAGTGTTCAGAGTCATCCGTTCTATGATCATTAACAAATTTAAGGCCATTGCAACGAGGTTAACTGCATTCAAAATGGAATGACATATGCTTCTTCTCCCCATTTCTTTCACAAAGTGTTGATCACAGTAAGATGAAGTCACGACCTCCATTAATTATTCTTAGTTTTTATATGAAAATTTGTGTTGGAGTTATCCATAGGAATTCAAAGTAAAATTTATCTATGGCCATGGGATTCAAGGCCAGTGGGAAATGTTCCCATCTTCGATTGGAAAAATAAGTTTGTGCACAAAGTTTGTGCTAGATTAATATTTTATTTCCTATGAAAGATGAATATGACGAAGGCTACTTACTACCTGATCAGTTAGGTATTTTACTCAAAATAACGCACATGTTATCATTCTGAAACAATAACGTTACTGTTGGAATACCAATGGTAACCTTTCACATCCCATTGGTGACCCTTTTCATTTCATTAGCGACCCTTCATATCTCATTGGAAATCATTCACATCTTAAGTCAAAGATTGAGAATGGATCTCTAGAAGGGTAAAACAATAAACTCTAGATGATGATACACCAATATAACTTGGATGGTAGAGTTAAAATCCATCCTTGGCTGACTAATAATGAATTTTCCTTTAGAGGGAAAAAAAAAATGAAATGAAGATGAAAATAACTTTGTAAAAGCTTGAGATCCTATTTAAAGATGGGTGCACCTGATGAAGATGAGGAGTTGATTCTCTTAAAATTGCAAATAAATTTGCGAGAAGAAGATTCGTGGCAAGAGGGTTCTCTTAGAAAGAGGAAGAGTGTTGATGTTTGAGGCAACATCATGAGACATTACCCCTGGAGTGTCCTGTATGGAATAGTGGGAGGGAATGTGGAATTCATCCTGACATGCCTCATATGGTCAGATGAAGGAACCAAGACATTGGTTTCACGAGGAAACCTTGATGTGTCTTAGAGATGTTTGAGGCAAGGAGAAAGAGGGAGTACAATGTTCCTTACAACCCTCAACAAAATGGGTTCATAGAGAGGAAGAACATATATATTGTTGAGGCAGTCAAGGCGATGATTCATGATCAACATTTACCTATGTTTATGTGGGCAGAGGCATCCATGACTACAATGTATGTTCAGAACAAAAGTCCTTATAAGAATTTGAGGAATATGACTCTTGAGGAAGCCTTCACTAGAGTGAATCCTGAGGTTGGAAACTTCAGGATATTTAGGTGTCCAGTATACTTTCATGTGCCTAAGGAGAAAAGGACTAAGATAGAACCTTTAGGTAGAAAGGGTACATTTGTGGGGTACAATGAGTATTCGAATGCATACCAGATCTACATCCTTGGTTAGAGGCAGATTAAGGTGAGAAGTGATGTTACCTTTGAGGAGGAGGTAGCCTTCAGGAGATATAGAGTATATCACATGGATATTGATAGTGAGAGACAAGAAGAGATGGTGCCTTCCCGCCCTCACCCTCCAGAAGTTCAGAGGGAGACGATTGAGCCTATTGGTCCAATTGATCCCGTTGATCCTATAGCTCTAGTTGATGTTCCTAGAGATATTGTAGTAGGTCAGAAGATACCTACATGGGCTCGTCAGGCTTTGCAGGAGGTAGGACATGTATCTCCTCATGGTACCTTCTGAGAGACCAAGATACCTTAGAGATATTCATGCTATGCCACAACTATGAGCCACATAATTGATTTGGAGCCTTCCTATTATGAGGAGGCATATAATCAACCAATATGGAGAGATTCCATGATGGAGGAGTATCATTCCATCAGGAAGAATGATGTGTGGGATATTGTTCTAAGACCTTAGGGGAAGTCTGTAGTGACTTCCAAGTGGATATATAATAACAAACACACAACTTATGGGAGCATCGAAAAGCACAAAGTGAGATTTGTTGCTATAGGATTCTCTTAGGTGGAGGGAATAGATTATGAGGAGACATTTTCTCCTATTTCTTGATACACTTCTATCCAGATGATTATTTCCCTTGCAACATCCATGGGTTGGAGACTACATCAGATGGATGTGAAGACAACCTTTCTCAATGGAGAGATTGAGGAAAAAGTATGCATCGAGAAGCTAGATGGTTTCATGATACATGAGAAGGAGTATCATGTGTGTAGGTTGAGGAAGGCCTTGTATGGACTCAAGAAATCACCTTGAGCTTGGTATGCAAGGATTGATGGACACCTGATGAGTTTGGGATTCAAAAAAAGTGTTTTTGATCCCAACCTGTACTACAAGACTATTAATGGTGAGTCCTTGATTTTGGTCCTCTACTTTGATGATTTATTCCTCACTGGTACATAGAGACTTATTGTTGAATGCAAGTATGTGTTGGCCTCTGAGTTTGAGGTGAAGGATCTTGGTATGATGCACTACATATTTGGACTAGAGATGTGGTAGATAACTAATGAGATATTCCTGAGTTAGGGGAAGTACACAATTTAGATATTGAAGAAGTTTGGGATGCTGAACTATAATCCCATGGCTACACCAATGGTGATGAATTTGAATAAACTAAGTGTGTCTTATTCTGATTCCGACAATATTGATCCAACCCTATAAATATAATTGATTGGATCATTGATGTATTTGGTTAACACCATACTCGATATTTTCTATGCAGTGAGTGAACTTATCCAGTTTATGAGTCAGCCGAGATAGACACACTGGCTTGCTGCAAAACATGTGTTGAGATACCTGCGAGGCAGAGTTGGACATGGTCTGATATATACTTCCAGTGTTGACATGATATTGTAGGGATATAATGACTTTGATTGGGAAGGGAGTGCAATGGATAGGAAGAGAACCTCTGGGTGTTGCTTCACTTTGGAATCTACTATGGTTTCCTGGTGTATAAGGAAACAAACTTATGTGGCTTTGAGCACCACATAATCATAGTGCATTGCATTGAGTGTGGAAGTCTGTGAAGCAGTGTGGCTTCACAAGATTCTTATAGATTTATTTGGACATATGCTGGATTCCACTGTTATTCATTGTGATAACTATAATTGTGTGAAGCTCTCAGAGAATCCCGTGTTTCATGACAAATCAAAACACATTGAGATCAAGTATTATTACATCCAAGACATGGTGTATACGAAGGCAATACTGGTGCAATACATTCCTATAAATGAGTAGGTTGCTGATGTTCTTACCACCAAACCCCTTATGAGGACAAAGTTAGAGTACTTATGTGATAGACCTAGTGTATAAGAGAATGCCTCCCTCACCGAGAGGGAGTGTTAATGTTTGCAACTTGCCGAGACATTCTCAAGATCGTACTCCTCTCATAATAATTTGAGTTGATCTGTGAGGACACTTATCCGAGAGGGATAAGTGGGTTTGGTCTTATATCCCAACATTCCTTGTGGAGAGCACATGAGGACACATCCCTTGTGGAGAGCGCATGAGGACACATCAAGGGAGTTGACCTTGATGTCACACACTATGGGGAGTTGAAGATAGAGTTTCTAAAGGGAGTAGCCTCTAGAAGTCAACATGGGAGTGCCATGTGTTACATACCTTTTTCTACTACAATGATTGTGTACCATTGGAGGAGACTGTGTGTCTCTGGACAATAACTATGTACTTCTACAATGGTTGTTTACCATTGGCAATGATTATGTATCACTAGATAGTAGATGTGTTCTACTAGAAGTGGTTGTGTACCAATGGACAATAGTTGAGTACTACTATGGAAAGATACCTCCCTAGCTAAGAGGGAGTGTTGATGTTTCATCATCAGGTGGACCTTCTCCTATATTGGGCTACAGACCAAGGGAGATATGATACATTTATCACAAAGGTTTACTTGTGGTAAATGGGTCCAGACATAGTCCTACCTTGATCATGACAATGAATAATATGAACTCGATTTGATTGAGGTTCTTTCCACGTGTCAGTTAGCATTAGGATAACATTCCTCATAGGGGTGTACCTGTGGTGAACGAACCTGGTGTAGTCTTTTTCCTAGTCATGGTGATTTAACAAGGAATGATAAAGACTCAAGATGCTAGATGCTATCACATGTGTACCTAGTGTTAGAACTATAATTCACCTCCATATTGCGTTGGAGGTAAGCCCAATACCCATCAAATTTTTATGTCACAGGTTGGTTTTTAAAGAGGTAAAATGGGCGCAAACTCAAGATGATATCGTTTTAACTCAGAAAACTGGACTGGTATGTACATGCAGGTGAGGTCTTAATTAAATTCAGTCAGTAAGTTGGAGTAAGGGTGAATGGAGGGAAGACTTTGGTGAGGAGAGTGTAGAGGTATGCCATAGACATTAGGTCTTCCAACAACATAAGGATGAAAAGCTTCAAATACAAGATCCTCTTGGATTCAAAACTTCAGGAAATTGAAGAACGTAAATAACAACTATGCAATCAAAAATACATTACAATACAGTCAAAAAAATCCATGTGAATCCTTCAATCATGGACACTTCAGTATCATAGGCAAATAGGATGAAAAAAAAGGTGATTTTCATTAAACAAGAAGTCTTAGATCAAAATACATAACTAGAAAACCAGAGTTCTTCCTCAAAAGTTTACAATACGGGAGCCTAGCTCAACCATCGACCCTAATAAAACTCAAAACTACATACATATACTCAAAAATTCTCCCAGAAGAGGCATGTTGGAGCTTCTCATCCAATTCCATACATCTGTTTCTTCTCAGTCGGACTGCACATGTAGTCTCCTCTACAATGCCTTCCCCTGTCAGGCGCAAGCTCTGCTCTGCCAGTCCTTTCTGGCTTTCCATTTATGTGGTGAGACAAGGTTTCAACCAACTCCCTCACTTCCATTAACTACTTTCATCAGGACCAGGACCGGGCATGGATCAACTCTCCACCTAGAAAATGTGGCAGCCTCAACCTACTCTTTTGCCATCTGGATCTTTGCTGGATGAAAATTAAAAAAAAACTCATATCAGCATGTGCCTTAATGCAACCCGCCAAACCATAAAATCAGACCCTCGACTTAGGATAAATACCATTTGTGGGTTTTCAAGCCCCTTTTCTCGCATTTTGACTAAGGCTCCACTTCCTTAGGGAAAAGAACCCCCCTTACAATAATATGTGTTAACATTAGGCTCCATGGGGGATAGAGTCCTCCCTACGAGGCTCTAATATATTCAGTAGTTCCAGTCACCTTCTGCATTGGGATATTGAGTCGAGCTCAAAACATCCTGCTGAGGAAATACAGGCTGACAAGCACACTATTCTAAAAATGAAAGAAAAACACATGGGCTCCAAAAGGAGCTTATTTATGTACAAACCTAAGCTAACTGATTTTTACAAAGTGCTAGGTGAAAGAAAACTTCCACCATAGCCATTAAAGTGGATTCCTAACTGTAAACTCACTTACTCTGTCAGTGATTGATAACAGATAATGCAATCATGACCGCAAAATGATTGCATCTTTTAGCCTCCCTCCTAGTGTTGAAATTAGGATAAAGCTGAGCGACTTCAAAACATGAAGGAAATACAACTCCATGTATTCCTCCACAGGATCATAGGACAAGTGAAAAACTCTAGAAAATTTGCAACATGTAGCTTGATTTGTCTTGCAGTTGTTCACACCAGGTTGAATGTCTCTGGAAAGTGCAGGTGGGTGAAATTTCAGTGCAGGCTGGCTGATCTCAGGCGATGGACGCTCACTAGTAATCTCTGGACAAGAGATAGAATTCCCCTTCAGTTGCTCCTTGTCTTCTTCATGGTTCTCCCAAGGGTTAGATTCATAGTCATCATAAAAAAGAATCGTGGGAAATATCTACTCTTCAATCTGCTACTCGGTGTCTTCTGTAGGTCCAGGATGGCTGATTTCCTCATAATATTTTTCTTTAGTGAATAGAGGATAAGACTTTGCTGTATGCTCTTGGAAATCCTACATATCCATCTTAGAATCTGATTCATAACTGTCATACATGGGTTGGTTGCTCCCCAAGCTATCAAAATGTGATGTAGGGCTCTGCTTCTCTTCATCTGAATACTCATCAAAGCTGGGTGAGTGAAAAACTCCCACATCTCACAAAACATGGGTGATCTCATGATCCTTAATTTCAATCCCAGGTGAAAACACATAGTGGGAAATCTATTGAAGGAAAAGAGAAGAATCCTCTTCCACAACAATATGCTATTTTCATTCTGATACGACAGGTTCATCAGGGGCAGAATATAATGGTGTTTTGGCTATGAAATAACCAACACCATTGTCATCAGTAGGGCTATCAAGGACATCTTCTTTAAGGACTGGAAAATCCTCTGCGCTTTCTTCAAAAGAGCAGCGAACACGATCTGCCTTCAATTTATCCATCCTCGCAGAAAGTGACCTTGCCAACCATGCCAACTCAACCAGGGAATCTTATTCCTCCTCATAGCCTTCCTCCTCACAACTTTCATAGATTTCACCCTGACATATTTCATTCTCACAACTTTCATTTGAAATAGTCATACCTTGAACACAGTCTTTATATTCTTCACAACAATTATGACAAATTAACTCAGAGAAATAATACCTTTGACAATGCTTATTGAAAGCTACATGAAATTCTTCCAAGGAGGATATGCTAGCAGGGGGTAAGGAGTGATACCATTCATGAGCATCTCCTTCTAATGAGAACACAAACATATTTAATAATACATCCTCATGATGTATCTCCCATTGATGCATGAGTTCATGAAACTCCCGGATATGCTCTACAGGGTTTTCCTCTTTACGCTCTTTAAATATGGGAAAACAATCACCCCATTCATCCATAGTAGGAACAACATTTGAAAAAACAGGAATAAAGAAGAAATTAAAAGGAGCAAACCTTCGAGCCAATTTTTTTTCCATTTCAGACCAGTGGAGTCGCCAATAGATCCTTTAACCATGGAGTCTCTAGGTGAATGATATGCAGTCTGAAGGTGTCTGGTCTTTGTTCACCATCAAAAACCAGATCTGGTCATTATTGTTCTTCCAGAGAGATTTTCAATTTGGGCCAGCAGCTAAAGCCTTCACGAGAAAGATTTCCTTTCTTGATAATCCTCTCTGGGTAAGTTTCAGGTGTAGCCTGAGGTAGCTGTGTGGGTCTTCCTCTGGAAGCCACAACAAAAATACTGGATTCGAAACCGTGGAGTTGGTAGGTGCACAGTTTCAATATTTGATGTAATGAGTTCTAATGCACCTTCAGAATCAGTAAGATTTGTCGTTCAATCCCAGGGAAAAATATTCAATTCGTTCCCCGACAATGGTGCCAGAAATATTAGCACTAGAAGTCACCTCTAGATTGCATCGGAGGTAAGCCCAATACCCATTAGAGTTTTATGTCATAGGTTGGTTTCTTAAGAGGTCAAATGGGCACAGACTCGAGATGATATCATTTTAACTTAGAAAACTGGACTGGTATGCACATGCAGGTGAGGTCTTAATTAACTTCAGTCAGTAAGTTGGAGTACGGGTGAATAGAGGGAAGAATTTGGTGAGGAGAGTGTAGAGGTCTGTCGTAGACATCACTTCTTCTAGCAGCCTAAGGATGAAAAGATTCAAATACAAGATCCTCTTGGATTCAAAACTTCAGGAAACTAAAGAACGTACATAACAACATTGCAATCAAACATACATTACAATATAGTCAAAACAATCCATGTGAAGCCTTTAATCATGGACACTTCAGGATCAGAGGAAACTAGGATGAAAAAGAAGCTAATTTTCATTAAATAAGAAGTCTCAGATCAAAATACATAACCAGAGAACCAAAGTTCTTCCTCAAAAGTTTACAATACAGGAGCCTATCTCAACCATCGACCCTAATAAAACTCAAAACTACATACATATACTCAAAAATTTGCCCAGCAGAGGCGTGCTCAAGCTTCTCTTCTCAGTCAGACTATGCATACCTTCCCCTGTCAGGCGCAAGCTCTGCTCTGCCAGTCCTTTCTGGATTTCCATTTATTCGGTGAGATGAGGTTTCAACCACCTCCCTCACTTCCATTAATTGCTTTCATCGGGACCAGGACCAAGCATGGTTCAAATCTACACCTAGAAAACGTGGCAGCCTCACCCTACTCTTTTTCCATCTGGATCTTTGCTGGATGAAAATTTAAAAAAACTCAGATCAACGCGTGCCTTAACACAACACGTCAAACCATCAAATCAGACCCCCGACTTAGGCTAAACACCATTTGTGTTTTTTCAAGTCCCTTTTCTCGCATTTTGACCAAGGTGCCACTTCCTTAGGGAAAACAACCCCCCTTACAATAATATGTGTTAACACCCAGAGTGAGCCTAATCTTAGAGAGAGTCAATTCGCTCAGAAGGAGAGACACAAGAAGGAGTTTCTCCTCGGTTCATGTAGGAGAGGTACATCTCCCAAGAATGATAGACCAGTTTCATGAGTCTAGGGCGAAGTTTATATACTTCAGAGACAAGCTTGTTATGACGCAGAATGTCTCCCTCGTTGAGAGGGGGTGTTGAATTTTGGAAAACATCGAGAATACATTCTCCTAGATTAATAATTAATAATATAGTTATTGATTATTAAATAATATATATAATAAGAAAATGATAATAATAAATAGTTATTGATTATCCAAGGGACACATCCTTTCATGGATGGTCACCATATGTTCTTTATATATGGAACACTCATCATTGTAATAACATATCAATCATATATCATCTCATATTATTTCATATAGAAAATCAACAACAGAGACTTCAACTGCTAGAATATTAGTGAAATGAATGAGATTCAAATGTGATAACTGACATTTAAGATGCCAAATGTACTTTAACGATAATGACCGGTTGGTAAAAATGGATTGGTTGCATTCCTTATGTGTCTTTCGTACGCCTTCATTCAGCTGGTGTACTTGTCATCAATACAATGCTCATTCTATGTCTTCCATCTGATGCAATAGAGGATACGCGTCAGTCGTGTGATGATTATGGGGAGGTTAGGTGTAGTTAGGATAACTATAGGCCCCCCCAGGGGGGGGAGGCATAATCCACAGATGACTGCCATGTTAAAATTTGTTTAACTCAACTTGATTTTTCTGTTCGTCCTCCCTTATGTTAAATGTTGAGCGTGTGGGGGGTCCACAATTCATTGTGAACCATTGATCTATCAACCAAAGCACGTGATTAAACCTACAATAAACATGCATGTTTATTAATTTAAAACCATTAAAGATATAATATATAAAAAGGTTTGAAATAAACCTTAATTTATTAAAAATTTTAAATAAAATAAAACTCACTTAACACTAAATATTAGAATAAAATAAGATTTTATTATAATATTTCGAATCTAAGCTATCCCTAAATTTTTTATCAATTTGTTTTTACAAAAGTCCTTAACTAATATAAAATCTAAAAAAATAAAATTTTGAGACCTTGAGAAAAATTTAGACCATGTTACAACATCTCGCTCCATCTGAGGATTGTGTTTCCCTGTGAGACAAAAAACAATAGTATACCATGTGCCTTTATTGGGTTATGGAGTCATTATTCTAAAAGAGATTAATTTCAAAGCTTCTAATGAAAATTTTCTCATCTTAGAAACAATAAACCGTTTCCTTCTCGTTTGTAAGATAAATCTATAGTTGAAGAAATTGAACCACTTCTATTTTTTAGAGTTTAACATGTTTATGTAAAATTTTACTAGAGAAGGATAAAATGATTTCACTCATTCAACTTTATTATGGAATTTTAGGGTTAATATAATTTTAAGTCTTGGATAAAGAAACAAATTTATGACTAATGTTCACACTTCAAAAGTTTTAAGCTTATGAGGTAATTATTTGGGTCAGAACAAACTCTTTGTGAGGAAACTAATTTGAGTAAGTAATAAGTTTTAAGATAATTCATTGGCAATCTTTCTCATCCTCATGGTGTTGCTACACTACCAAAAAGTGCCCATAGTCTATGCTGTAGTCACCCCGATATCACAGACCTTGCTTCACTTCTAGCGAGAGTCCATAGCCCTTGTGAAGATACTTGCATTTCCCACTTGAATTTCCTTTCACCATCCCTTACAATTCTTTTAACAATTTTAGGAGATGGGTGCAATCAACATGATTTCCAAATTTAAATGATGATGTCTAATTATCAAGGATGAGTTAGGAATACTTGAGTGATGAAATATACTCACAAACATTTTCATTTCCTCATTTCCGACTTTGTCTTTCCAAAACAAAAAACCATTTTAATGGTGAGTCTTGAGTAAAACAACCAATTACAAATTTGACACTAAAGTCTCTACCTAGAAGGAATTACCCTTTAAAAACCTTTTCAAGTTTCATGAGAGAGTAAACAAATGTTCTCCTTTTTGGTTTATAAATAACATGTCAAATATAAACTAGCAATTGATACAACCTTTTCTATTTAGATTTTGTAATCTGAGAAATTAAGGGCTTATGTTTTAAGAAAGAAGAATTATTTAAATGAAATGATCCTTTAGAAGGATGACCAAAATATCTAAGAAACAATGTTTTTGTGTTTGTTTGTTTTGTTTATCTATAAAATAAAATAAAAAGAAAGAAAACCAATTATATACAATGAATGAAAAATTGAATAAAGTGTTTTAGGAATTTCCCATTCATAGGCAGTTCTAGCAAATTTCCTTCCAGATTTTGAAGGGAGAATGAATTTTTTCCATCAACTGCAACAATATTGTAGGGTCCTAGCCACAAATGGTCAAACTTTCCATGTTTTCCAATATGTTCTCTTCTACTATCCCATCTTAGTACCAAGTCACTAGGAATGAAATTTATTTGTTTTTTCTCTCCTGTAAAAAATGGCCTTCATCTTGTATTGATATTCTTGAAACTTGTCATTAACTTGCTCTCTGGTTTGTTGCACTTCAATTAACTGATTCATTCTTCTGGTGAAGTCATTGGGTTCTTCCTCACTATCCTACAACAATTTCATGAAAGACAATGAAAGTTTAATAGGAAGTACCACATCAATGTCATAAATTAATTTAAAATGAGACATACTTGTGGACCTTTTAGGACTGATTCTATTAGCCCATAGTGAAAATTCCAAATGAGAGTGACAAGACTTTTTATTATCTGTTAACATTTTCTTAATGACTCTCATTAGAATTTTATTTGTTGATTTATCTAATCCATTACCTTGAGGGTAATAAGCAGTAGAATGACCAAGGATAATATTGTATTTTTGACAAAAAAATATCATTGCAAGAGATTTAAACGCTTGAGCATTGTCAATTATAATTTTCCTAGGACATACAAACCTGACAAGAATATTTTCCTCAAGAAATTTGATCACCACTGCATCAGTAGAAAATCTAGTTGGAATTCCCTCCACCCACTTGGAAAAATAATCTGTTGTAGTTAAAATCCACCTGTGTTGTGCAATAGAATGAGGATGAATCTCACCTATGGAGTCTAAACCCCATTGTTGGAAGAGAGCTTCAAATTTTATTGGAACCTAAGGAAAATAAGAAATCCTTTGTTTTCCTGCAAAAAGTTGACATTCTTTGCAGGACCTTACCTTGGTATTTACTTCAGAAAATCATTTTGGCCAATAACAACCAACTCTCAAAATTTTATATGTTTTAGCTCTCCAAGCATGGTTTCCTCCACACATACCTTTTTGAAACTCATCAATGATTCCTATAGTCTCATATTCAATAATACATTTTAGAAAACTACCAAAGGGTATTTCCAATAAATTTTTTCATTTATTATACAACACTTTTCCTGACTAAAATCAGATTGACATTCCGGATTTTGCAAATAAAATACAATATATTTGTACCAAGGAGACAAAGATAACTTATCATGAATTTTTACCAAAGGATGTTGTAAATTTTTCTCCTCATACTCAGCCGAAGGATGTTCTATTATATATGCAATCTGATTTATTCCAAGGACTTTGCAATTTGGTTCAGCTAAAATCTTTTCTAAACCTTGATCTTTAATCAATTTTGTTGGTTTTATCTCTATATCATACTCTGTTATCAATTTCCCTCTTTTTTCCATCAATATCAGGTTGATTTAGGATCTCTTTTACTATGCTACTTGGTACATATGCAATTATTTTAGAATGAAGAACATAAACTCTAAAAGACTTCAGAGCTTTCACCAAAGCATAAGCTTGTTTTTCCATTATGTTATACTTGAGTTCAAAATCTCTTAAACTCTTGCTGAAAAATGAAATTGGTTGTTCTTGTTTTTCCTCATTCCTTTGTCAGAGGATAGGAACAATAATATTATTAGATGCAAAGGATAATATGACAAACGCTTTAGAATAATCTAGACTTGGTAGAATTGGTGCTTCTCCCAAATCTTTCTTGATTTGATCAAATGAGTATTTAGCTTCTGGGGACCACTTAACCTCGTTATCCTTCTTAATCATCTCAGTTAGATCCTTCACCACCTCAACAAAATTAGGGATAAATCTTCTTAAAATGTTAATTTTTCCAAGAAAGTACTGAATCTCCTTCTTATTCCTTGGTAGGTTAATAATTTTTATTTCTTCAACATTTTGAGGATCAATCTTGACTCCATCGTTTTAGACAATGTGACCAAGTGACTTTCCTTCCTGCATAGAAAAATAAGTTTTTTTAGGATTCAATTATAAACCATATTTTTTACATTTATAAAAGTATGTCTAAGATGTTTTAAACGATATTGATATAATTTAGAAAATACAGTAAGATCATCTAAATAAATCACAACAAATTAGTCTCTTTCTTCCACAAATGATATGCCCATTGCTCTTTAAAACATTTCTCTTGCATTCATTAGCCCAAAGGGAATTTTTTCATACATGAAGGTTCCCCATGGCATGGTAAATGTAGTCATCTCTCTATATTTTTCATGCACAACAATTTGGTTATAACATGAAAAGCCATCAATAATAGAAATTCTATTAGCACCCACTATTTTTTGCAAAACAAGATCCATTTTAGGTAGAGGATAATTATCTTTTAATGAAGATTTGTTGAGATTTCTAAAATCAACACAGAGCCGTATTTCACCATTATTTTTTCTAATAGGCACTAAATTAGAAACCCAATAATTATATCTCAAAGGAACTATAATTTTGGCATCTAATAATTTTTTAAGTTCCTTTTCGATAACTAGGTAGAGGATATGATTTACATGTCTTAATTTCTGTCTGAATGGTTTAAAACCTACCTTCAATGGAATTTAGTGTTAAATTATGTTGGTATCATAAGTTTTTGGATCTTCATAAGACCATGCAAACACTTCAATAAATTCATTGAATAAATCAACATACCTGACGTTCTGATCAACATGAAGAAACATTGATAGCTTGATGTTCTTTGGTTCACTTTTAATGCCAATATTAAAATCTCCCACTTCTTCACTTTGAGGATGCATAGTAGGTTTCACAACAATGTCTACTTTATAAAAACATTTCTCCATAGGTACCAATCCTTTCAGAATCTAGTTGTTTTTTAAAATCATCATTTTATGGTTAGAAATCATATCTTGTAATTTAGGGTTTGGATGACTATTTTCATTGATTTGTTCATTATATTTATCACCCTCTTGGTCAATATGGGTTGCAGAGAATTCATCAACCATTTCCAAAAAATAATTGATCCGTTGATCATCTTCAAATACCTGCCAATGTTTGACATTCTCAGGAATTCAATGTCTATACTTCATTTCCACTTCATATTTAAGATTATAAATATAAATAAGTATGAAAGTACTTGTTGTTACTGCTAAAGAATCAACTTGTTGATTTTCAAGTCTTGGTATTGCATGAATATTGAATGTCAAAAATAAGTTCTCAATTAAATCTCAAGCATAATTCCTCTAGGATCTCATCCTAGGGTGTTTAGCTTGATAAACTTTCCTTATTTGTTTCACAATTAATTCTGCATCCCCATAGACAATAAGATTTTTTATTTTAATTTTCCTAGCAACTTCTAAACCTAATACTAAAACTTCATATTCAAAAACATCATTAGTGGAATTTGTTTCAAATTCATGTATGAAAAAAAATGGAAATTGCTTACCAGAAGGAGAAATTAGAAGTATACATGCTCCATCACCTTCCTAAGAGAAGGCTCCATCAAAGTACATTTTCCACATTCCATCTTCAAGTTCATCATTTTTAATAAGAGGAGTGTTTACAATTTCTGTACAAACTTATGGTTCATTATTTATAGATAGAATAAAACATCCCAAGTCTTGGTCTTTTGAATAAACATGATAATTATTTGGATGATTTGGATCACTGACTGTATAAGCAAGCTTGGTTTCCCTATATAATCTTCTTGTTTCTCCACCAAATATTGGAATAGTGGCATAAGTCATATCCATTTGCAATGAACCTCCTAGTTTACTTTCCCAAGATCTAGACACACATTCCATATTTGACAGGCACATTTGCTGCAACTATATCCATTAAAACACTTTTTACAGGTGTTTTGGATAAGTGAACTACCAGATCTTTTATCATCCCCAAACATATAACTTTCCTCGCATTAAAGGAATACAAGTCATGATATGGTCTTGTGATTTGTAAACCTAGTTTCTCCATAACTATTTTTTGCATTAAATTGTGATAAGCCCTAGAGTCTAGCAGGAAATTGTGTAAAGATGTTCATGAATTGTTAAAGAGATATAAAATGGGGCTACTACTTCACCTCTTTCCTCAATATGTGGAACAAACATAACAATAGTTCTTTCATCTTGCAAATTTAATGTATTTGGTTGAGGTTGTTGCAATAGAACAATCAATCATTTTCATCACTTGTTTTCTATAAAGAGGATTTTTTGGAATTTCTAATAAAGGGATAGGAATTCTAATCTTATTCAATTCATTTTATAAGTTAAAAGAACTACTTACCTTCTCTGTTTATTTATGTTCTGGATCTGTTTTCTTTGTTGCATGTTAATCGAATTTTTGTTTTGTAGCTGTGATTTCTTTCCCTTTATTTTTATTTTGTGTTTTATTTGTATGACCTTGATTATTAAGTTTATTTGTATTTACATTCGTTCTTGGTATAAGGTCATATTTTTTGTGCAATTCATCTTGTAAATCATATGAGAAAACTCTATATTGAGATGATGATAAATCATTTGGACTATTGTTATCATCTTCATTAAAAAAAGAATTGAAGCTTAGAGATTTCTCATAATAATCTCAGGTTACATACACATCAGAAATGTCATCTTCCATCATATTAATTTCCTCATCAATATCTTCAACTTAATCTCCTTCAAAGTTATTAACCATATTTTTATTTTGTATAGGTGCTTAAATTGGTTGATCTTCATTTCTCCTTTCTCTATATAAAACCCGAGGAGGATTAAAAGGACTTCTAAATTGATTTTGATTTTTTTTATAAGGTCTTCTTCTCTCAATCTCCATCCTATCCAGTTTATTTGATAGATCTCTAATAATCCCAAACATTTCCTCAATTATAACTTTTTGATTTTTGTTAGTACCAAATGTACCAACTTGTTGCTTCTATTTTCTTCTTTCTCTTTCTCCTGATTCATTTCTAACTCTAGCCTTGCCTGATGCAATCATATTGGATTCAATCTCTATGAAATCATATTACATATGATTCAAGGTAGTATATCTTCTTTCCCTAAGTAACAAGGAAAATTATGGATCAAAAGAGCTAGCAAAGGTAAAATTTGCAACTGGTTGTGATGGTTTGACATATGCTGGGATTTTATTATATAATTTATTAAATATTTAATGAAATTTGGAACATACTCATTATATTTCTTTTTTAAGCTCCCAAACTCAGTCAAAAAATAAATATGATCCTTCTTTTCACCCCACTTTCTAAGGAAAGCCTATTCTAAAGCATTCCAAGAATTAATAGAATTAGGAGGCAATCCATTGAACCAAGTTCTCACCTCACCCTCAAATTTTTGAACAAATATCCTCATGTATACATCTTCATGTTCAAGTCGTTGGTTATTAGAAAAATAATCAAATGTTGATAAATGTTCAAGGGTTGTGATCTCATCCTCCCCATTAAATCCTAGTAATGGTTTCAAATAATTGTCATGGAGATTACCAGGGAGATTCAAAGGGGCATATATAGCAACAACTTTATTGAAAACTCTTGGTGGGGGAGGTGGGGGTGGTTGTTGTTGTTTTTGTTGTGGTATTTTCCTTACCATAACTAAATGATCGATTAACAATTGTTAATTTTCAGGAGTGAGTGGATTAAAGAATACTTTAATTTATTCTTCTTCTAAAGGATGACTCGGAAGAGAAGTTTGAGTAACTTCTAGATCTACTTCCTTAGGGGATATGAAAGAAAATTTAGGGAAAGTATGATGAAATGTTTCTAGGGGTTCTTTTGGAGAAATGGTGTGTGAATTCTCAATAAAGTATACTTGAGAAATCATAGTGGAATATTTAAGGGCATGTTCAATGTATTGCTCAGGAAAGAATTCAATAGAGTGAGTTGTAGAAACAATTAAAGGATATTTCGGAGAGGTGGGAATAGATTATTTAGGAGAAGATGGAAGAGATGTTTTAGGAGGGATTTCAAAAAAACATTTTGAATAATATTTTAAAATAATAAGGTATTTTCCTTTGGATTTAGGCTCAATATAAGAAGTTGTTTTAGAAGTATAGGGTATAGAAGAATAAGTTATGGGTCTTTGCCAATGATTCTTCTTGGAAAATAATGTTTCAGGATTTGCTATCGGGGTAGTATTTTTGGGATCTGGGTTATCCCTAGTGTTTTTCTTTCTTGATGCCAGGATTAATAATGTGGAGTTGCCAGGTGAAATATTTCAGCCATCCTAACTCTTGTTCACCAGCAAGGAGTAGGTTTTCTTGTCCTTTTACTCAGGGAAATGAAATTTCTTTGATTCGGTCCTCGACAACGATGCCAAAAAAATTGTTGTAACCATTGAAATGTTTTTGGATAGGAAACTATGCCAAGGCATCCATAAGATTAATTGATTTTTTTTAAGATGAGTTGTCCTAAAAAATGGTGTTTTTGTTGCTTGGTTGGGCCTGAATCATTAGTCTTTAAATATTTTAAAGATTACGATTTGAAGGAAATTTTTTCTATGTTTTAGGCAATTGAAATTTTTAAGAAGATGAAAGAAGAAATAGAGGAAAACAAAACTGAACAGTGAACTAATGCATCTTTGATAAATATTACTTAAATTTTAGATAGAATGAATAATAATCAAATATGTATCGAAACTAGAATAAAATTTAAACATAAAAGAGTACTTCATTTTTGTTCAAAAAGGAATAATGAAATTTGAAAATAGGTCTTCTTAATACTCACAATATACTTGAAGAAACTTGTAACTTTTAAAGATACCTTTGTAGTCAATGATGGTATATTTTTTACTAAATCATCACAATAATGGCAATAGACACATTCAAGAGGAGTTTAGAAGTATGAAAATAACATCAAGAAAAGGAACACATAGTCTAGAACATGAAAGTTTGAATCTTCAAAACTTGCAAAATTATATTAAAACTCTGTAGTCACGCCTCCCAAAAAGATCCTTTACATCGATTTCTACTTCCATTTTTACAATCCCTAATAATTCGTTTAATTCTCTGATTTTCTTGATGCCGAGCTTTCCTAAAAACCTGCAACATTTCCATACTTGTCTCTTTAACATTTTTCTTGATAGATATTTCTTAGGAAAAACAACTGTTTGAAACTACTTCTTCCCAAAACATCTCAGTCAAGACCATGTTATTGATAAAAAA
>JZKD02S1674991.1:336727-358131 GCA_000966675.3 Picea glauca
TTTAGGCTCTACTAGTTGAATTGTTGTCGTCATGATGGTAGCAGTGGGGTCTACATCGATGATATGATTCTTTTCATTATTTTCTGAATCAGATTCTGAATCAGGGTTCGACTCCTTATCTTTGATCTCAGCCACCAATGATATTTTTGAGTGACATTCATCAATGTTGTTCTAGGGGATTTTGTGGAAGTTGCACCACTTCCCAGTGTCATTCTTTCTCTTTCCCTTACCCTTCTTTTCCTGTGTCTTGGACTGGTTGTCATAAGGTTGTTGGTTAGGGTCATCTTTATTATGCTTTGGTTGTTGTAGATTTGCAGACCTAAACTCCCATTTGTTCTAGTGCCTAAATTTCTACTTGATTTTGATATCATATCGATAGGAAACTCCCGATGATGAGATGTTTAAGAAATCCATTTCAGTTTGGATGTACTTATGTAGAGCTCCACGTTATTTGAAAACCAGATGCCACTCAGAGTCTTTGATACCCATCTTGGTGTGCAAGGTATGGAAAGTATTTGTGAACTCTGACACCGTTTTCCCCCTCTCTTGTCATAGTGTGGTCCATCTCACGTGTTGGTCTTCATAGTTATCAACAGGGTAATATTGTTCCTTGATCACATCCACAAAAAAATCCGAAGTGGGCTCGACCCCATATATTCCAGATTCCTCTATGGAAATTTTCTCTCAGTAAGTTTCCCATCAATGTCTGACATGGGGGAGAGCCTTGAGGAGTGCGAAGGTGATCTTTTCCTTGTCGAAAAAATTGTGAACAAAGAAATAAACTTCTAGTAGATTTAACTATTTTTCTAGGGTATCTGCATCTATCCGACCTTCAAATACGGGAATATCAAAATCAAATTGTACCTTGAATAGAGAGGTTCCTCCAAAGTGTTTGCTTGATGAATATGTGCATGTTTCTATCGGCAGGCGTTGAAGGATGTAGGAAAAATTCTCCATCATTTTGTCTCTCTGTTGCGGAAGAGCTTGCTCAAGTAACAAGTTAATAGAATCTATTGTTCTGTTGTTTTTATTTTCTTCCACCATGGAGGGTTTCTTGGGCGTGTGATAGCAATTTTCCTCAAGAGAGGCAAGCTCGAGACCCAACTTTATATACTCATACCTCGTTGGGGTCATGCACTAAAAGACGATCAAGAGAAACCTGCTATGATACCATCAATCCGGATTATTTTCGGAACAAAATGAAATCAAATATATTACAATGAAATAAACATAAATATTTCCAGAAATAGAGAAATAAAACAATACACGATTTCTATTAATAAAGGAAATTTACAGAGAATGTAAAAATACAGAGTGCAAGACTCGCTAGAATGGTGGCAACTTTATCTATGAGAAGAGATGTGACAACAACACTCATTCACAAGAAGATGAGTACAATGAGGCTCTGAAGGCCTTTTTACAATAAACATGAATGCCAAAACCATAGACATCTAAAAACCTAACCCTAGGAGATGAAGCACCACAAGTAATGTGGGCCCCATTAGGGTAAGTGAGTACATCAACTTCCCAGGTTCGTAAATTTTGCATACGATCTCCATTTTAGGTGTGTGATAGATCGTTGGAAAGGTATTTTCGAGAACTACACATTATTCCTTCAAACTTTAACTTTGTCAAAAGTTTGACTATGGCAAGCCCAAAAAACATTGTTTAGGGCCTCAAAATGCCCCCAGAAGTACAAAAAGATGTACTGACATGAAAACTACCAAAATAAGCCAGTTGGAATAGGTGGGAGGTCACCAATATTCACCTGGATTCTATGTAGGGCTTCAAGACAGCCCTAGAAGTGCAAAACCCACAATTACAAAGAGATGTAACCATTACATAGAAACATGTTGAACTAAAAACTGTCAATATGAACCAAGTGGAATTTGGAATAGGTGGGTGGCCACCAATATCCACCTAGATCAATCCTCCCCCCTTAGGAAGCAATGGTATCCATTACATTGAGTTTCTGGGGAAGAGGGGAAAGAATTTGTTGAATCTGAATCTTAGTGAGCTACTTTCCTTGCTGGAGAATTTGTGCTTCTTGATCTTTGGAAGGCTGTCATGAACCTGTTGCTGGCGGGGTTGAATATGTTCCACCAACATATTGTATCTTTTCTTGATGAGGTATTTTCTTGGCACTATCATAGGTGAAGAAGCAATATCTTATTTCCCTTCTGCAATACGCTTTTGTTGAATAGAAGGTGTTGAGGTTGTAGTGGTTGTAGTGGCCTTTTGTTCATCCTTTGAACATATTGTGAAGAGGATGAATTTAGCAGTATGAGATATTACCTTGCAACACTTTTTTTGTGGAACAATAGTTGGAACTACCTTTGGTATCCTATAGAGCTGACCCCCTAGAGTAATAATGACATTTCAACATATATGGTTGGCCCAAAACAACATCACAGACATCAAGAGGGGAAACATCACACACTACCTCATCCTTGAAGGGTTGGATGCTAGGACAGGCGACACTGCTGGTTGACACAGAGATCTCATCCCTGGTGAATCCACCTGATGTTGTAAGGCTGCGGGTGTGGTTTTGTCAACAACCCCAACTGTTTGACGACCTCAACTGAGATGAGGTTATTCTGGCTTCCACTATCAACAATGAAACACAACAGGGTCCCTTTCACCCACATCTATGAATGGAAGAGCCACTCCCCCACTTTAGGATCTACTGGTTGAATTGTTGTCGTCATGATGGTAGCAGTGGGGTCTCCATCGATGATATGACTTTTTTCATTATTTTTTGAATCAAATTCCAAATCATGGTTCGGCTCCTTGTATTTGATCTTGACCACCAATGATTGTTTTGAGTGACATTCATTAGTGTTGTTCTAGGGGATTTTGTGGAAGTTGCACCACTTCCCAGTGTCATTCTTCCTCTTTTCCTTACCCTTATTTTCCTATGTCTTGGACTAGTTTTCATAAGGATGTTGCTTAGGGTTATCTTTATTATGCTTTGGTTGTTGTGTATTTGCAGACCTGAACTCCCATTCGTTCTAGTGCCTAAATTTCTACTTGATTTTGATAGCATATTGATAGGAAACTCCCAGTGATGAGATGTTTAGGAAATCCATTTCAGTTTGGATGTACCTATGTAGATCCCCATGGTATTTCAAAATCAGATGTCACTCGGAGTCTTTGATACCCATCTTGGTGCACAAGGTATGGAAATTATTTGTGAACTCCGACACTATTTGGCCCCTCTCTTGTCGCAGTGTGGTCCATCTCATGTGATGGTATTCATAGTTATCAATAGGGTAATATTGTTCCTTGATCACATCCACAAAAAAATCCGAAGTGGGCTCGACCCCATATATTCCAGATTCCTCTATGGAACTTTTCTCTCAGTAAGTTTCCCATTAATGTTTGACACGGGGGAGAGCCTTGAGGAGTGCGAAGGTGATCTTTTCCTTGTCGGAAAAATTATGAACAGAGAAATAAACTTCTAGTAGATTTAACCATTTTTCTAAGGTATCGACATCTATGTGACTTTCAAATACAGGAATATAAGAATCAAATTGTACCTTGAATGGAGAGGTTCTTGGATAGTTTGCTATCGACAGGCATTGAAGGATGTAGGAAAAATTCTCCATCATTTTGTCCCTTTGTCGCGGGAGAGCTTGCTCAAGAAACAAGTTAATAGAATATTTTGTTCCGCCGTTTTTCTTTTCTTCCGCCATGGAGGGTTTCTTAGGCATGCAAGAGCGATTGTCCTCAACAGAGACAAGCTCGAGACCCAAATTTCTATACTCATACCTCATTGGGGACATGCACTAAAAAATGATCAAGAGTAGCCTGCTCTGATACCATTGATCCAGATTATTTTCAGAACAAAATGAAAGAAAATATATTACAATGAAATACACATAAATATTTCCAGAAATAGAGAAATAAAACAATACATGATTTCTATTCATCAAGGAAATGTACAGAGACTATAAAAATATAGACTGCAAGACTTGCTAGAATGGTGGCAACTTTATCTCTAAGAAAAGATGTGACGGCTACGCTCATTCACAAGAATATGAGTACAATGAGGCTCTGAAGGTCTTTTTACAATAAACATGAATGCCAAAAACCTAGACATCTAAAAACCTAACCCTAGGATATGAAGCACCACAAGTAATGGGGGCCCCATTGGGGTAAGTTAGTACATCAACTTCCCAGGGTTGTAAATTTTGCATACAATCTTCGGTTTAGGTGTGTGATAGCTCATTGGAAAGGTCTTTTCAAGAACTACACATTAGTCCTTCAAACTTTGACTTTATCAAAATTTTGACTGTGGAAAGCCCAAAAAACATTGTTTAGGGCCTCAAAATGGCCCCAGAAGTACAAAAAGATGTACTGACATGAAAAATGACAAAATAAGCCAGTTGGAATAGGTGGGAGGCCACCAATATCCACCTAGATTCTATGTAGGGCTTCAAGACAGCCCCATAAGTGCAAAACCCACAATTACAAAGAGATGTCACCATCATAGAGAAGCATGTTGAATTGAAAACTGTCAAGATGAGCCAAGTGGAAATTGGAATAGGTGGGTGGACACCAATATCCATCTGGATCAACTCGTGCACAACATAGTGTCCTAAATTCTGTCAAAGAAGGAATTTTTGGCTCCATCGAAGAATCAAGAGTAGTTGGGGTTCAAGAAGTTGTCAACAAAGTTATTGAAGAACTCTGTATTGAGGGATTGGACCTGGTAGGTCCCCATTAGTTGCAATGAACTGTTCAAGTGGAATATGCATGACATTATGATCCATAATGGATCATTATATAACTTTTCATATATCTTAGTACTTTTTGGGAGGAAAAAAATTGGAAAAATTGATTTGCATGACCCATTTTAGGGGCAGGTCCCAGTTTGGTGATTTGGGGTTTGGAAACTTCTAGAGCTAGTTTTAGGCATCAAACAACACTTTTTTGGGTTAAAAATTTATGAGATTAGTTTTACCCCCTTAATGTTGTTCTACACACCATTAAACTTCCAACGGTACGAAAATCACCACAATCGAAGTTTGTATGCGAAAATTATACCTCCCACAAGTTGAGCTACCTTGTTGATTACCATGATACCAAGTGGATGCCACATCAACCCCCATTACTCATAAGTGTGGGGTTAATCATGTGTGGAATTTCAAAAATATTCTAGAGGGTCCAAAACCCTATTACTAATTGAGGGTTGAGGCATGCAAAAACCTTAACCCTAACCCTAGACGACTATTAGGCTAGACTAAATATTGAGCCACTAGTAACATAAGGGATTCCATTCTTTTGGTATTATCATTATTCCATAGTTGAGTAGAGAATATAGAAGTGGGATATTGAAGCATAACAAAGGAGGAAAAAGATTTTATAGTAGTCATTTAGGCCACAATGTCCATGACAACTTCATAGTTAGTGCCCCTTTATTTGTACTTGCATTTCAAAATCAAGGAAAAGAAAGCATAGCATAAGCCTCACATTCTAGCCAGGCTTTCTCATGTATTGGGTTTTCCAAGTCACATATCATGTTCATTTTTATGGATGACATGTTCATTTACTTGTTTATTTCATTCTGTTTTCAATTATTTCCATAATTTTGAGCATTACAATAGTAATAATAAATCTAAGATCTACGGTAATAAATTGCATAATAAAAGATTTCAAAATATTTAAGATCTATTGTGACGAATTGTTCCACTAGAATATCCATGAATATCCATGGTAGTTTATAAATCAATAACCCCATTTTACCCCATTAATGATTTATAATGCTCAAGTTAATAAACATGGATCTATCTACACCACTGCTAAAATATTAAACAATTTTAATTCATCCCTTAAAATGTTTATAGTTAGCTGACACTATTCTTATTGATTGATAAACTAACAATTCAGGATCATAAACAACATCAAACTCCAAATATAAGAGTTGGCAAGTTTAATGTTAGGAGAAACAACCTAGTGCATTCACATGAATAAAAAGCACTAGTTACCATCTAAAAAGGTAGAGGCACACAAATACTAACCACTCATAAGTGAAATAATAAAGCTAGAACTGGAGAAGGATTATAAAGAATAAATCTCATGATTTATGAAACTTTTGATTGTTAATACATCCATAGATATGCAAATTGCTTTAACAAACTCATACAACAAAATGAAATTGTAGGTGAAATTTACAAAACATACGATGACATTAGATATATATTATATATGTTCATGCATAGTTAGTAAACTATAAGTCAAATTTAACAAGTTCAATCACATGAAAAATAAACATTGGTTTCCATCTAAAACTGACTACTAACCACTTAGGTGCAATAATAAAATGGAGTTGAAAAATGAATTTCAAAAAGAGTGAATCTCATAGATTATAAAATTATTAACAGTTCATACATATATAGATATGCAAATTGCTTTACTAAACTGATATAGTGAAATGGAATTGTAAGTAAAATTCAAAAAACATAATATACTACTAAATATATATTATATCTAGTTATACAAAATTTACAAAACATACCACAGTGAATCTCATAGATTCACTGTGGTATGTACCCAAAAACGAAGATTCCAGTACCAATGTACCCAAAAACTCCATGCAACATCATAGATGTCAATCATTGTCGTGAGACTTTTATAATATGTGTCTCTAGTTTCATGATTTTTATGATACGTGTCTCGAGTTTCAAGTTGAAAAGGTAGGGATGTTGATCTCGATTTTATGCTCGAATCTTTTTTTCTTTTCATTATGATTGCAATTGTCATTCAATTGTTCTCTGTTCATGAGATGGGAAACAATTTGAATAGACAATTGATTTATCTTCCTTAAAGTGCAACAAAACTTGTGCATGACATTTACTTTTGGGAATCTAAATTGTGCCCAAGCCTTATCAATTATTTGTCTTAAGTTCTCAATCTATCCCTTGGTCTTGACCTCCATTTTTACCAAGAGTTTATATGCTATATTGTAATGTTGTTTGATGGTTTACTATATTTGTGTAAATATGTAATATATTTACTACTGTATTTTAATGTTTTATTTTTTATTATTATTAATTTTTTTTTGGGTTTTTTTTTTTTTTCTAAAATATTTGGATGGTGAACACTTCAATTACTAATCACAATAATTGTTGATAAATTTGAGTAGTTAGATAACCCATGATATATAATCTCCTAATCCATAACATAAATTAAATCATCCCTTAAAACTTGTAAATTAATTAGTTTTCATAAGATCATGAGTTTGCATAGTGTTATTTCTGGGTACAAGTTTTTATATGTAGTATTTATAGTCCATTTATATATTTGCAAAACATTTTTATGGAATTTTCTGCAATCAATTAAAAATATGTAATTCTCATTTAATCTAGTCAACTTGAAGCACTTCTGAGAAGGGTTTTGATTTATTTATTGCACAAGTGTCAAAACCTAATAAAATTGGGATGAAAATTGGGATGTTTTAAATGATCATTTTTTGGGTTAAAATTTTGTGATCTTGGCTCTCAACCTCTTAATATTATTCTGCACTTCAATATATTTTTAATGATGTGAAGATCACCTCAATCAAAGTTTGTATACGAAAGTTATGATTCCCACAAGTTGACCTATCATGTTAACCACCATGGTACCAAATGGATGCCATGTTAAATTCCATTACTCACACATGTGGAGCTATTAATGTGTGGAATTTCAAGAAGATTCATATAAGTACCCATCCTCCAAGCTAAATCACTCTATTGCTAAAAACAACCAAATTATAATTTTGATACCAATTCTAAATGTGGAAAATACACAGCATGGAAAACAATATCATGCAACTATACATATTAATTAAAAACATAAATGGAATTAAGTTAAACATGCACAACAACAATTAAATGCACACAACAACATTCGATCACATAATAACACAGGTTTGAATGCATCATTTTCACCCACAACACATAACAATAAATAATATAAACTTTAGAGTGAAATGCACAAGAATTAACTCAACATTCAACATAATTAAACAAAATGGTTATGAAAATTTATCTTATCAAATATGAAACTCATTGTACACAATGGACATTCCACCCAACCATAGACTTGTTGTTCCAGTTCTCAATAGAAATTCACCCCCGAGATGGGGCTTTGAATTCATAAGAGACGATGGTTCCTAAGGATAGATATTATCCCCTCCCAGCGACTAAAATTCCTTTAGCCATTCCAATCCACTATTTCTCTTTCTGCTCAATCCACACAACCCAAATAGTGGGATATCCTTCTCTGCCACGCAGTCCCTCATGCTATCCCACTTCTCTCCAGGGCTCCAACATAAGTTGGATAATAAATCTATTTGTTGGGGACTCTAGGAATATACAATTGCACATGAATTCTTACAAAAAAAAATTTACTTGCTCACTTTTACACTTTCTTTCTCATAATATCACTCACAAGCCTATAACCTATTTCCCCATGAATTTACAGCTCCAACCAACTTCTATACATGCCCACTATGACTTCTTTCAACCTTTAACACTCAAAACTCCCTTGCTTTCCAAAAATATGCATACAAAATCTGTTTTGTTTTCCCATACAAATTTCATTCTCTTCCCATGCTTGCTTGACTCTCACACTTCCCTCGTGATTTCTTGTATTCAACCTATGCTTTCAATAACTATGTGAGGTGACTTCATACACCAACCCTCTTACATGTATTCAATGATTGAGGCTTAGAAGCACTCCAAGTTAGGAAATAGAAGGTTCATGGAAAAGATAATTTGAAAATATGGTTTGGGTTTAATAGACATAGGTGATACCCCTTTTGGAGCACCTCCTTGAACCCCCTCTCTTGTGGAAACTTAGCCCCTATGTCTCTGTCCATGTCTGTTTATAGTTGGCGATATATTTTATTTATGATATACAAATTTTACATATTACATCGCTTGGCCTGTGACCGTACATAGTATTTACATCATACATCACTAAACCAAGGATTAAAAATGGGGATGTTACAATTCTAGAGTGTCCAAAACCCTAACAATAACTAGGAATTGAGGCATGCAAAGATCCTAACCTTAACCCTAGATGACTATTAGGCGATGTTAAATATTGAACCACTAGGAAAGTAACAAATTCCTTGTTTATTGTATTGAGTGCTATTCCATAGGAGAGCAGAGCATTGAGAGTGGGATATTGAAGTAGAATAGAGGAAGTAGTCGATCCTGTAGAAACTGTACTTTCCACAGTTTCCATGGAAACTCTATAGTGAGTGTCCCTTTCTTTGTATTTGCATTACATAACTAAGAAGAAAAGAGAAAAACATAGGCCTAATTTTCTAGCTAGGTTTTTCCCATATTTGGTTTTCCTAGGGTACATCTTGTGTTCATCAAATGGATGGTGTGTTATTTGCTTGTCTCTTTAATTTCAATTTCAATTTATTTAATATTACATGCATTAATTTAATAACATTAAATGCACGAAAAATGTTAGGGGATAAATTTAGCCCATGGGCTAATTTTCCATGTTTTTTTCTAAAAAACTATTCACCAATTTACATTTTTTTCCTAAAAATGATTTGCCCAAATTCTATAGAATAAAATTATTTTACTTTAAAAACAACCAAAGTTTTATAGACATATAAAATCCTTAGAATTTAGAATATGTTTACAAAATAATTGCCAAACATTTTAGAGTTGCCATTTTAAAAATTAGTAAGATTCAAAGGTTTCTACACTTTAAAATAAATTTGGATCCTTAAAATTTTCCTTGGTTAAATATGAATCTAAGTAAAACACAATATAATAAGATATTTTGTAACATGGTAAGATCTTTTGTGATGAATTGTTCCAATGGAATATCAATTACAATTAAGAAATCATGCAAACCTATATGTGATTCCCATATATGTGCTATAACATTGACTTATAAACTATATAATTTAGAAATAATGACAATCAATCTATTCTTTGTCAATATAAATTATAAATGTTGTAGAAAATGATGTAAAATTGAATTGACATGAACATTGGCTAAGGTGTATTTGATTGGAGAAGCTCAACTTAGCCAAGTTTATTGATTAAGAAGAACCAAGTAGAGAAGATCAAGATTGATTAACTAGTATTTTTCAAATTGATTAGCGTCTACTAGCATGTGTGTTGGTTACAAAAGATGTGATAATTGTTCGATTACATTGTTGTGGATTGAATATGTGGAAGGAGGCCTTATTATTGATCTTGAGTCAATCTAGGACAAATGTCAACCATAAGATTATATATGCAGCATTCATAGATCAAGAGCATGTCAACTAGAGAGTGGGCATCAATTACCAAAGGAAGTCAAATCATTGGATAATTGAATGGCATGAAAAGGTGAGTAGTTGATAATCAACTCTCAGAAATTCCCCATAAGGAGGAAGATTATAGATAGAGCCAAGTTTTCTAATTAGAGGGTTGAGCAATAGATTTATTTGTTGAAAGTCAATTGAGGGATCACAACAAAGGGACCCATTGAGGAAGAGATAGGGGTCCTTAGAGGAAAGAGAAGATTCAACTTTAATCACTAAAAGTGTCAAGAATTGTAAACATAACCTCAAGTATAAGAATTCTAAAAGGTTTAGTAGATTTACAATCATAATCATTTGCTTGTTCTTTATTTATGTGTGATTGTCATGTTCTTTTTTTTTTCTACTTAATGAAAGAAAGAGATCTAAATCATAGCATTGACATAATACATAGTTAAAAGAATCCATGGTGTAGATACATTATGCAATTTTTACGTACCCATTGTAAATTTGAATAGTTTGATATCAAATCAAAGTTCTTATCCCCTTAAGAAATAGTGAAATAGGAGGATAGCTATGTGGCTATAGCCCTCAGAAAGCATTCTAAAAAATACAAAAAATTATGGGATACTATGGATGTGTGGTGAAAATAAAATTTGAATAGAAGAATACAAAAATTTATTGGATGATGTGCGGTAGAAATCAAATTTGAATACTCATTGAGTGAAGAAACATTGTTGCGATTAAAAAATTGTACCTATTATTATTTTACAAATTGAGATATTTTTTTTAAGTGATGATAATTTAATATATATATTTATAAGTTGATGTTTTGATATATTTTGATCTAGGTGGATATCGGTGGCCTCCCACCTATTCCAACTGGCTCCAAATGGTCTTTTGACAATTTACTATTTTTAGCAATTTTTCGGTTCCTAAACTTCTGGGGTCATTTTACGGGCCTAAATGAAGTTTTTTCGGGATCAAACACCTCAATGATAGCCAAAAGCTCTGATTGAGCCCCCAAAACAAATCTCCTCGTTGATACCTTTCCAATGAACTATCGTGCACCCCAAACAAAGATCGTATGCCAAATTTACACCACTGGGAAGTTGATACACCAAACTACCCAAAACAGGGTCCACAAAACTGTTGGCTTTTCATCTTCTGGGGTTAGGGTTTTGTATTTTATTTATGTTAAAAAGTCCTTTAGATCCTCATTGTAATCCATATTCATGTGAATGTGAGTAACCGTCACATCTCTTCTCAGAGATAAGCTTCCACCATTCTAGCGAGTCTTTCACTTTGTATTTCTATAGTTTTGTACATTTCGCTCATTAATAGAAATTATGTATTACTGTATCTATGTGTTCATGGTTTCATATATGATATATTTCTGTTATATTATTGGATATCTGAGATATCTCTGTACATTTATTTATTATATCTCCGCTCTCATTTCATACCGAAAATAATCCAGATCAGTGGTATCAGAGCATGTTACTCTTGATCATTTTTCAGTGCAACTCCCTGACAAGGTCCAAGTATAGAAAGTTGGGTCTCGAGATTATCTCTCTTGAGGACAATCTCTCTCACACGCCCAAGAAACCCTCCATGGTGGAAGAAAATAAAAATGATAGAGAAGACAATTCTATTAATCTGTTGCTTGAGCAAGCTCTCACGCGACAGAGGGACGAAATGATGGAGAATTTTTCCCACATCTTTCAACACTTTTTGATAACGACCGAAGTGTCTTCATCAAGTAGGAACTTTGGAGGCATATTGCCTTTCAAGGTACAAGTTAATTTTGATATTCTCGTATTTGAAGGACATATAGATGCAAATGCCCTAGAGAAATGGTTAAATCTGCTAGAAGGTTATTTCTTTGTTCACAATTTCTTCGACAGGGAAAAGATCACCTTCATACTCCTTAAGGATTTCCCCCATGTCAAACATTGGTGGGAAACTTACTGGGAGAAAAGTTTCACATAGGAGTCTGGAATATATGGGGACGAGCCCACTTAGGATTTTTTTGTGGATGCGGTCAATGAACAATATTACATTATTGGTAACTATGATGACCAATATATGAGATGGACCATGTTGCATTAAGAGATGGGCTCAAAAGTTTTGTAGTTCACCAATACCTTCCATACCTTGTGCGCCAAGCTAGGTATCAAATATTCTGAGTGACATTTGGTTCTGAAATACCATGGGGCACTACATAGATACATCCAAACTAAAATGGAGTTTATGGACATCTCATCGTTGGGATATGCCTATCGATATGTTGTCAAAATCGAGCATAAATTTAGGCACCAGAACAAATGAGAGTTCGGATCTACAAATCTGCAACAACCAAAGTATAATAAATACGACCCTAACAAACAACCTCTTGAAAACTAGTCCAAGCCATAGGAAAAGAAGGGTCACGTGAAGATGAAGAAGGACACTGGAAAGTGGTGTGATTTCCACAAAACCCCTTGGCACAAAACTGATGAATGTCGCTCAAAATAGTCATTGGTGGTCAAGATCAAAGACAAGGAGCTGAACCCTAATTCAAAAAATATTGGTAGAAGATAGATGATCGAAACATACCCCAATGCTACTATCGCGACCGCAAAAATTCAACCAGAAGAACCAATAGATCCTGAAGAGGGGGAACACCTTTTTCATTGACAAATGTGGGTGAAGAGGACCCCACTGCATTTTATTGTTGATAGCGAAAGCCAGAAGAATCTCATCTTAGCAGAGGTTGTCAAACTATTGGGATTGTCGAAAACACCACACCCATAGCCATACAACATTGGGTGGCTTTGCTAGGGATGAGATCTCCATGTCAGCCATCAATGTCGATTGTCATATGACATCCAACCCTTCAAGGGTGAGGTATTATGTGATGTTTACCCACTGGATGTTTATGATGTTCTCTTGGGCCAACCATATATGTGGAAGCATTGTGTTATCTATGAGTCTTGGCCCCGTAGTGTCATTATTACTCTGGGGGTCATCTATACTGGATACTAGAGGTAGTTCCAACTACTGTCCCACCTAAATAGTGTTGCAAGGTAGTATCGCATACTACAAAATTCAGTTTCTTCATAGTATGTTCAAAATGTGAACAAAATAACACCGCAACCACTGTAGCCTTAGTCCAAGCACCTTTTTTCCAACAGAAGTAGGTCAAAAAGTTTGAAACCAACCGCAATGATTCCTTCTGCACACAGTCATATCATGTAGCCAGACTGGTTCAAAAGGTCCAACCCTTCCAACCACATGTATGTGATAGCCTTCAACAAGCTAAGCAACACAACTTCTCTAGCAAGACAAGTAGCTCATCAAGATGCAGATTCAACAAATGCTTTTTCACTCTCTCCCGGGAACTCAACATAATGGAGACCATTGATTCCTAAGGAGGGAGGATTGATCTAGGTGGATATCAGTGGCCACCCACTTGTTCCAATTGGCTCAAAACAATTGTAATGTTCCTGACTTGGCTAGTCTAGGAAACGCTGCTAATGTGTGTGTATGATCAAAGGTTTATAGCATATAAATGATCATACAAATAATAAATGCGACAAAGGACTGCAAAGTTTGTATTATGATATCTTTGTGGATTACAAAATGGCGGAATGCGGTTGAATAAACTGACAATACTTGACTAGATCAACAGACAAAGTATCTTAGCCGGAATACAAATAAGCAACTGTGGTTGAATTAAATAACAACACTCGGCTAGATCAAAAGACAAAAGGATCTTAGCCGGAATACAAATAAGAAACTAAAAGATAATACCCGAAATATAGGAGCACTGCAGAATCAATGAAGAATGATGGAAGACTTGGATGATCTTCCCGGTGACTAGGGTGTGTCTTTCAACACTGAAATTAGCCAACTGGTGTCTTCCTCCTGGAATACACTGAACTATCTCTTTTGAGATGCGCCTCTTCTCCTCAATGACAAGTCATAATCTACATAATGATGAATTAGGTCGCTGACCCTTCCTTTATAGCTTTCAAAAACCCTAAGTCATGTTGAAACCCTAATTCACTATTGACTTCCAAAACCCTAAATCACTGTTGAAACCTAATTCATTGTTGACTTCTATTTTTAGCTCATAATGACTTANAGTGTTGCAAGGTAGTATCGCATACTACAAAATTCAGTTTCTTCATAGTATGTTCAAAATGTGAACAAAATAACACCGCAACCACTGTAGCCTTAGTCCAAGCACCTTTTTTCCAACAGAAGTAGGTCAAAAAGTTTGAAACCAACCGCAATGATTCCTTCTGCACACAGTCATATCATGTAGCCAGACTGGTTCAAAAGGTCCAACCCTTCCAACCACATGTATGTGATAGCCTTCAACAAGCTAAGCAACACAACTTCTCTAGCAAGACAAGTAGCTCATCAAGATGCAGATTCAACAAATGCTTTTTCACTCTCTCCCGGGAACTCAACATAATGGAGACCATTGATTCCTAAGGAGGGAGGATTGATCTAGGTGGATATCAGTGGCCACCCACTTGTTCCAATTGGCTCAAAACAATTGTAATGTTCCTGACTTGGCTAGTCTAGGAAACGCTGCTAATGTGTGTGTAGGATCAAAGGTTTATAGCATATAAATGATCATACAAATAATAAATGCGACAAAGGACTGCAAAGTTTGTATTATGATATCTTTGTGGATTACAAAATGGCGAAATGCGCTTGAATAAACTGAAAATACTCGACTAGATCAACAGACAAAGTATCTTAGCCGGAATACAAATAAGCAACTGTGGTTGAATTAAATAACAACACTCGGATAGATCAAAAGACAAAAGGATCTTAGCCGGAATACAAATAAGAAACTAAAAGATAATACCCAAAATATAGGAGCACTGCAGAATCAATGAAGAATGATGGAAGACTTGGATGATCTTCCCGGTGACTAGGGTGTGTCTTTCAACACCGAAATTAGCCAACTGGTGTCTTCCTCCTGGAATACACTGAACTATCTCTTTTGAGATGCGCTTCTTCTCCTCAATGACAAGTCATAATCTGCATAATGATGAATTAGGTCGCTGACCCTTCCTTTATAGATTTCAAAAACCCTAAGTCATGTTGAAACCCTAATTCACTATTGACTTCCAAAACCCTAAATCACTGTTGAAACCTAATTCATTGTTGACTTCTATTTTTAGCTCATAATGACTTAAAAGCGCTTTTAACCCTTTTTATCTCAATGTCACTTTCTGAATATAACACCTGTGACTGGAGTGACCTCTAGTAACCCTGTTTACCCCTCTTTGGCCATGGCTATAGTCTAACGGGGTGGTTTAAACCATTAAGCCTCCTCTCTGGAGATCTTATTTGGAAAGGGACATTACAGTCCTCCCTTCCTGAAATTGCTTGTCCTCAAGCAATACCAGTCCAGGGTTCTTCAACACCTGCTTGCTCTCCCAAATAGCATCCTCTACTAGAATCCCTCTCCATCTGATCAAACACTCTCTGATGACCCTGCTCCTTAGTTTCTGCTCCTGGAACTCCAAAACCTCCTCTAGAACTAACTCCAACTGTCCCTCCTCATCCAA
This sequence comes from Picea glauca, assembly GCA_000966675.3. Taxonomy (NCBI): domain Eukaryota; kingdom Viridiplantae; phylum Streptophyta; class Pinopsida; order Pinales; family Pinaceae; genus Picea; species Picea glauca. The sequence goes on from JZKD02S1674991.1 coordinate 352,568, forward strand.
CGGGGGAAGCTCCTCTGATGTGATAATGAATTTTCCCACTACCTTTTTTAGGCGAGACACGTGGAACACATTATGAATCTTACTCCCCTCTGGAAGCTCTAGCTAGTAAGCAACCTCGCCTACTCGGCGCATGATTCTGTAAGGACCATAAAATCTGGGCTTGAGCTTCTCGACCCCATTCTTCTTCATAGATGACTGTCTGTAGGGTTGGATTCTCAAGAAAAACAAATCTCCAACCTCAAAGCTGGGCTCTCTCCTGTGCCTATCTGCACTTATCTTCTGTCAGTTTTGCACCGTCTGTAGGTTCTCTTTAAACAACTTGAGAATATCCTGACTCTCTATGATCTAATCCTTGGCCTTGGGAGCTCTTCTCTCCCCGAAGACCAAGTCTACCAAAGTGGGAGCATCATATCCATACAATGCTCGGAAGGGTGTCATACCAATGTACATGTGGAAGGTGGTGTTGTAGCAATGTTCTCCTAAATGTAACCACTTTACCCACGTTCTTTGTTGTCCTCCTACATAGTTCCTCAAATACCCTTCAACCCACTTGTTAAAAATCTCGATCTGCCCATCTTTCTGAGGGTGATAGCTAGTGCTAGGTGTCAACTCTGTCCCCACCAACCGAAACAACTCTCTCCAAAATGTCCCTATGAACCGACTGTCCCTGTCACTGACGATGTTCTTCGGCAACCCATGAAGTCTGAAGACCTCCCTGAAGAAAATCTTGGCTACCTGAACTATGTTATACTCTGTCGGTATGGCGTAGAAGTGAGAAAACTTGGTCAATCTGTCGACCAATACATAGATACAGTCCTTACCCTAGACCTTGGGTAGACCCGTGATGAAGTCCATAGATATACTCTCCCATTTCTGCTCTGGAATGGGGAGTGGCTAAAGTATCCATGCTGGAAGAGAATGCTCTGACTTGTTCTTCTAGCAAGTCACACACTCATCGATGTGTCTCATAACTTCCTGTTTGAGTCCCTTCCATGAGTACCTCTCTCTGATCTGTCTGTAGGTTTTAAAAAACCCCTGATGGCCTGCTAGAGGTGAATCATGAACTGCAGTGAAGATATTTTTCTTAAGCCCTGAATTTGGCACCAAGTAGACTCTATCCTTGTAAAATATGACATCATCAATGACCCTATACTAGTCATCCTGTATCTGCCCATCCATCACCTCACAAGCGAACTTGTTCTTGGAATATTCCACTAACAAGTGGGATTTCCAATTTGCTAAAATCTCCATCAAAGAACATGTCACAAGTCTCCTCGATAGTGCATCGACCACAATGTTCTTCTTCGCCTTGACATACTCTATGTCAAAGTCAAATTCATGTACCTTCATCACCCATTTCTGTTGGTGCTCACTGAGATTCTTCTGCTCAAGGAAATACTTCAAGTTGTTGTGATCAGTCTTGACCACGAATTTGCTGCCCACCAAATATTGTCTGAACTTGGTCAAGGCATGCATGATTTCCAACATTTNACACCTGCTTGCTCTCCCAAATAGCATCCTCTACTAGAATCCCTCTCCATCTGATCAAACACTCTCTGATGACCCTGCTCCTTAGTTTCTGCTCCTGGAACTCCAAAACCTCCTCCGGAACTAACTCCAACTGTCCCTCCTCATCCAATGGGGGAAGCTCCTCTGATGTGCTAATGAATTGTCCCACTACCTTTTTTAGGCGAGACACGTGGAACACATTATGAATCTTACTCCCCTCTGGAAGCTCTAGCTAGTAAGCAACCTCGCCTACTCGACGCATGATTCTGTAAGGACCATAAAATCTGGGCTTGAGCTTCTCGGCCCCATTCTTCTTCATAGATGACTGTCTGTAGGGTTGGATTCTCAAGAAAAACAAATCTCCAACCTCAAAGCTGGGCTCTATCCTGTGCCTATCTGCACTTATCTTCTGTCGGTTTTGCATCGTCTGTAGGTTCTCTTTCAACAACTTGAGAATATCCCGACTCTCTATGATCTAATCCTTGGCCTTGGGAGCTCTTCTCTCCCCGAAGACCAAGTCTACCAAAGTGGGAGCATCATATCCATACAATGCTCGGAAGGGTGTCATACCAATGTACATGTGGAAGGTGGTGTTGTAGCAATGTTCTCCTAAATGTAACCACTTTACCCACGTTCTTTGTTGTCCTCCTACATAGTTCCTCAAATACCCTTCAACCCACTTGTTGAAAATCTCGATCTGCCCATCTTTCTGAGGGTGATAGCTAGTGCTAGGTGTCAACTCTGTCCCCACCAACCGAAACAACTCTCTCCAAAATGTCCCTATGAACCGACTGTCCCTGTCACTGACGATGTTCTTCGACAACCCATGAAGTCTGAAGACCTCCCTGAAGAAAATCTTGGCTACCTGAACTATGTTATACTCTGTCGGTATGGCATAGAAGTGAGAAAACTTGGTCAATCTGTCGACCAATACATAGATACAGTCCTTACCCTGGACCTTGGGTAGACCCGTGATGAAGTCCATAGATATACTCTCCCATTTCTGCTCTGGAATGGGGAGTGGCTGAAGTATCCATGCTGGAAGAGAATGCTCTGACTTGTTCTTCTAGCAAGTCACACACTCATCGATGTGTCTCATAACGTCCTGTTTGAGTCCCTTCCATGAGTACCTCTCTCTGATCTGTCTGTAGGTTTTAAAAAACCCTTGATGGCCTGCTAGAGGTGAATCATGAACTGCAGTGAAGATATTTTTCTTAAGCCCTGAATTTGGCACCAAGTAGACTCTATCCTTGTAAAATATGACATCATCAATGACCCTACACTGGTCATCCTGTATCTGCCCATCCATCACCTCACAAGCGAACTTGTTCTTGGAATATTCCACTAACAAGTGGGATTTCCAATTTGCTAAAATCTCCATCAAAGAACATGTCACAAGTCTCCTCGATAGTGCATCGACCACAATGTTCTTCTTCGCCTTGACATACTCTATGTCAAAGTCAAATTCATGTACCTTCATCACCCATTTCTGTTGGTGCTCACTGAGATTCTTCTGCTCAAGGAAATACTTCAAGTTGTTGTGATCAGTCTTGACCACGAATTTGCTGCCCACCAAATATTGTCTGAACTTGGTCAAGGCATGCATGATTTCCAACATTTGCTTGTCATAAATGGAGACCAACCTCTCAGGTTGACTAAGCTTCTGGCTCTTGAATACAATGGGGTGTCCTCCTTGCATCAAAATTGTACCAATCCCTTCGCCGGATGCGTCACACTCTAGTACAAATGGCAAGNCTCTCTGCTTCTCTATGTGCCTCTTCCTCTTCCTCTGAGCTAGGAGGAAAAGGGGGGAAATCAGGCCTATGCCTTCTTTCCTGATGCTTGTTGTAAGTGACATATTCGTCACCTATGTGTTCACGACCCTCTGGGTCTTCTGCTGCACTCATTGTCTTTAGTCACAAGCTGGCATGACTAAAGCTCTAATACCACTGTAATGTTCCTGACTTATATAGTCTAGGAAACGCTACTAATGTGTTTGTAGGATCAAAGATTTACAACATATAAATGATCATACAAATAATAAACGCGACAAAGGATTGCAAAGTTTGTATTATGATATCTCTGTGGATTACAAAATGGTCGAATGCGGCTGAATAAACTGACAATACTCGACTAGACCAACAGACAAAGGATCTTAGCTGGAATACAAATAAGCAACTGCGGTTGAATTAAATAAAAACACTCGGTTAGATCAAACGACAAAAGGATCTTAGCCGGAATACAAATAAGCAACTAAAAGATAATACCTGAAATATGGGAGCACTGTGGAATCAATGAAGAATGATGGAAGACCTAGATGATCTTCTCGGTGACTAGGGTGTGTCTTTCAACACCGAAATCAACCAACTGGTGTCTTCCTCCTGGAATACACTGAACTATCTCTCCTAAGATTCGCCTCTTCTCCTCAATGACAAGTCATAATCTGCATAATGATGAATTAGGTCGCTGACCCTTCCTTTATAGCTTTCCAAAACCCTAAATCACTGTTGAAACCTAATTCACTGTTGACTTCTATTTTTAGCTCATAATGACTTAAAAGCGCTTTTAACCCTTTTTAGCTCAATGTCACTTTCCGAATATAACACCTGTGACTGGAGTGACCTCTAGTAACCCTCTTTACCCCTCTTTGGCCCTGGCTATAGTCTAACGGGGTGGTTTAGACCATTAAGCCTCCTCTCTAGAGCTCCTATTTGGAAAGGGACATTACAACAGTCTTTTGACAATTTATTATTTGTAGCAATTTTTTTGGTTCCTAAATTTTCAGGACCATTTTGAGGGCCTAATTAATTTTTTTTCAGGATCAAGAACCTCAATGATTGTTGAAGGCTTTGATTGAGCCCCCAAATGAATCTCTTCGACGGTACATTTCCAATGAGCTATTGTGCGCCCCAAACATAAATCGTATGCCAAAGTTATGCCCCCAAGAAGTTGATACACCAAACTGCCCAAAACGAAGTCCACAAAACTGTTGGATTTTCATCTTTCGGGGTAAGGGTTTTGGATTTTCTTTATGTTAAAAGGACCATTAGAGCCTCATTATAATCCATGTTCTTGCGAATGTGTGTAGCTGTCACATCTCTTCTAAAAGATAAACTGCCACCATTTTAGCGAGTCTTTCACTCTGTATTTCTAGAATTTTGTACATTTCGTTCATTAATAAAAATTGTGTATTACTATATCTATGTGTTCATAGTTACATCTGTAATATATTTTTGTTATATTATTGAATATATGAAATATCTGTACATTTCTTTATTATATTTTCACGCTCAATTTTTTTTTGGAGAATATGAATCATATTGTCATCATGATTTTAATAAATTTAAACTATATTAATATTTTTTATTATCAAATTATTTTTTATGTAAGAAGAATTTTGATACGTTACGTTACCACTCCATTATTTTTATTTAAAAATAATTTAAATGTTAAAAAACAATTCAATTAAAACAAATTTCAAAACATATAATTTTAAAATATAATTCATTCCAAATCACCTTAACAAATTTCAAATCATATAATTTTAAAATATGATTCATTCCAAATCACCTTAACAAATTTCAAAGCATATAATTTTAAAATATGATTCATTCCAAATCACCTTATAGTGATTTGGATTTGGAATGATTAAAGCATATAATTTTAAAATATGATTCATTCCAAATCACCTTAACAAATTTCAAAGCATATAATTTTAAAATATGATTCATTCCAAATCACCTTATAGTGATTCATAAATCTTTATGTTTAAAGCTATACTGGTGTCAAAATGAGCAAGTTGGACTTTAGCATTTATGTAATAGAAGATTCCATACATCCATGAAGTTTTTTGTTATTTTTTTCCAAAGATTTTTTAAATTATTTTTGTGTTTTTATGTTTGGTGTTGTTTTCATGTTTATGAATAAAATTTGGTTAGTGGTTGACCAAGTAAAAGAGTTGTATTTTGTTTAATGATAATATTTTTAATATTTTATTATTATTTTTTTATAAATAATTAAAATTAAAATTTTAGTTATTAAAATTATAATATAAA
>JZKD02S1674991.1:366335-377501 GCA_000966675.3 Picea glauca
AAGTTGAATACATGGCAACCACTCATGCAAGCAAGGAAGCAATATGGTTACAAAGATTGTGTTCAGGTATTGGGTTGGTACAACAAGCAGTGAGATTAGATTGTGACAGTCAGAGGGCAATCTTCCTGGCAAAGAACCCAACTTATCATTTGAAGACAAAGCATATTGATGTTCAGTATCACTTTACGAGAGACATGGTTGAGGAAAAGAAGGTGTTGCTGGAAAAGGTTTCCATTTTGAAGAATGTTGCAGATTAATTGACAAAGTCTATGAGCACATAAAATTTCTCCTGGTGTAGAGTAATAATGGGCATCACTGCCCTGGATTGTTGACTATATAATCCCCTGGACCCCTGGATGCAAAGAAAACAACAAGTGGGAGAATGTTGGGTATGTGTTATATTATTTGCATGTGTGTGTGTGGGTGCGTCAGGTTCGACAACTGCGTCTGGCGATCCCTTTAGTATTTCTCTTTGTGTTGTGTGCTATTTTGGGCAGTTTTTGCTATTTTTAGCCGATTTTGCTATTTTTAGAGGTTCACTAAATTAATCTCGGATTAAGGGAGTAGGGTTTTGGTATCTACAGAATACCTAAAAACATTGTATATATTGTATGGTGAATGGTGAAATTTGATAATGAAAATAAGAAAGGTTTTCCCGATTGAGGGTTTCCAGTATAAAATCTCTGTGTACTATGTGTATGAGCCATTGATTAAATTATGTTTTGCTTAAGAATCTATATGCATTGATTTACTTCACAGGTTTAAAACTTACATGCTACTTTTATATTAAGACTTATTTCAAAGAGGACACTTAATCTTATATGAAAACCTAATTCAATAAGGAACTTACTTATAATAAATTACTTTTACAAAATGTTAAATAAGATTCCAAAAAAAATTATTTACTTATATTAAATTATTTTTATAAAATCTTTTTAAAAAGTAAGTACTTCGTAACTTAGCTTAAATTAAAAAGGAAATTCTACTCTTACTCTCATTACTTCTCAAGTGAGTGCTTCTTGCTCTTACAAATATTCGTTGGGACTTGGTAAAAAAATATTCAAATAGAAGAACCCTAAAACTACTCTAAAAACTCCATTGAGCAATAAAAAGTGATAACACATAAAAACTCAATGTTCCAATCATATCTGGTTCAGAACATTACAATGGTAAATCCTTCGTCAGATTGTGAGTAAATCTAATTTCTAGGAGGATGGATACCCCAAAAAATATTAGGATAAAAGTTGGGCAAGCATTGCAAAGAATGTCAGAACACAATATGAAGGAAATTGCAACATTAAAAGAGTGTATGTTAGAACAATATAAGAAAACATTTGTTGAAATTCAAGAGCTTGATATAGAGAGGAAAACACCTAAGTTTGACCATTTGGTTGAGCACGAGGAGTATGTGCATGAGGAGGTGGCTTTAGATGCTTCAATTGAGCAGTTGTCACACACCCGCTACGACATAATAATTTTTTTTCGGCTTTTTCTTCTTTTCTTTGAGGAACAAAATCCATGAATTCCTATGGGGGCCTAGCGTAGGCTAGTTCTTCCTTTGTCCACCTCCATGTGATCATTGGTTATGACCACAGGTTAAACAAACTAGGCATCTGCAAACCCGAAACGCCGAAGTACTAAAATCTTGAGACCGCAGCTCCACTCCAACAATACGTCGCGTTTCGCGACTTTGGGAGTTTCAACGCAAAGCACCCTGATTCCTTGTCCTCGGAACTTCCAAAATCCTAAACCCCGGTATGTCGAGACCTGTCCCTATTCCGTGACCTGGCATTACTCCTCCAAACGCTTTTGGGATTTCGCGAATCCTGTTGCTCCAATTCCTTGTTCTCTCGTACTCCCGGTATCCGAAGTACCAAAGTACCGAAATTTTGATCCTCCTTCTCCTGAGATCAACAACTCACAGCCTCTCCTGATCCAACGACACAGATGGATTTCGGGGTTTTTATGGGTCAAGATTTCGGAACTCTTACCTCTTGTTTTCCCGGTAACCGAATTACCGAACTCTCCTTTCGAGGATTTCCCCGAAACCTCCACCGCATGCACCTTTCGGGGTTTCACATACCGGGTTTTCACGATACATGAAGACGAGGGGTTCATACCCTTCGGTTTTCCGGGTGCCGAAACACCAAAAACGTTATATCCACCAAGCTCAGTTTGGGGTTTCGCTAGTCGGGATTTTGTGATATGCAAAGACAAGAAGTCTCGCACTTGGGTTTCCCGGGAGCCAAAACTCCAAAGCCTGTATTCATCGCTAAGATCATTTAGGGGTTTTGCAAATTGGGGTTTCATGATGTGCGAAGATAGGAGGTCTCGCTCCTGGGTTTCCGAGGAGTTGAAACTTTGAATTACCAAACTCTAATCCTGCTATACTATTTCAGGGTTTTGCAAGTCTGGATTTCGCGTCTGGTGAATACAAGGAAACTGACCCTTGGGTTTCCCGAGTGACGAAACGCAGAAACATCAAAAATCTAACTCACGCTATCCTATTTCGGGGTTTCACAAGTTGGGATTTCGTGATTGGTGAGTACAAAGATTCTTTCCCTTTGATCTCCCGGGTGCCAAAACGCTGACCGACAGCCATGTGTCCTCTATAGGTGGATGATTCTGATCTTTTTGTTGTTTTGTGTACTAGGAGTTTGAAGCTCTCGGTACCAAGACCACAGCCTCCTCTACATCCCAAACTCTGAATAGCCGAGATACCGAAATCCGATGGCTCACTCCCATATAGGGATTTCGCGGACCAGGAATTCGCGATGCAGAGACTCTACAATTTTAGTCCTTCAACCTTCCACTATCCAAAACCCTGATGGGTTCGGATCTCTGCCACGTGTCCTCTGAGATGGACGGTCCTGATCTTTTCGGGACTTTGACGAGTCCTCACCTTTGCGTATGCGAGGCTTAAAACTTGTGCAGCTTCTCCTAGATCCAATGGCTATCGGCTATCCATGCAAGATCTGATGGTAGTTGTAGCTCCTCACTGAGCTCGCGCTTTCTTCCTTTCTCCTTGGAAGATTTCAAAGTCTCAAAGGTCTCAACCTTTGATCTTCTACTGCAGGCCGGCTATTGGGTCTTGTAAGCACTTACGAAAAGTGTTGTCCCTCCTGAGATTTCTCAGCTACGAAGGAATTAAGAGCTTTGCACTCTTTCTCCTTGGCTTGACTCTTAGAAGGGTCTTTCGCGCACCCAGAAAGAGCTTTGCGCTCTTTCGACAAGTCTAGGACTTGAGTGAGTCTCGGTCTCTACTTGCTTCACAGGGAGCCTATGCATGACTACACTTCCTCTCTTGAGCTTAACAGGATTCGTCCTCCAAGGGACTCTGGACGACTAGGAAGGTTGGAATGTGTACATGAGACTATGCCTAAGGTCATCGAACTCACAGTTCGTGGCTCTAACTCAAGCCGCCACAGGACACAATCATTTACGAGTACCAATCACGTCCTATCCATATAATCTCTTACTGGCCTAATCATACAGCCAAGCAGTACGGAAAGAGACACAGTATATCTGTTCAGAAATCAAACACAATTCTTGAAATATACACAGTATAACCAAATTCATGCTCAGTTCCAGCTAAATTACACAGAGTAAGAAAATGCTTATCTATTACAGGTTGCCGCCAACCAACTAACTGTGGGTGTTCATCCTTCCACCCGACCATAGGCATAGAGGCATTCATTCTTAGCACTTTGGCCACCCCCGTGCCAAGCCATGATATCACCAGGGAATTCTCACATGTAACAACTCTAGTAGAATATATACTTAGGGATTGTTAAGTAAAAGATTTATTAAGTAATTATTTTTTCCTAACATGTTAATAACTAAACAACAATTGGTCTAATGATATTAATTAAGTATTTATTAATTAATTAAAGGTTATAATTTTGATTAATTAATTAATTAATTAAATACCTATTACATTTAATAACATGAGTATTAAACTTAAAAGATTAATAAGTTATATTGTTAAATTGAAAAGGTTACATACACGGAAAGGGATAACATATTAATGACAAAAGAATACAATAATAAAGGGGATAAGGGGCATTAACTACGAAAGGATAAGATAAGGTAATAAATGGGTAGGTAGGGCAGTAATTGAGGGGGAAGTCGGTGAAGGAGGAATATGGAGGGGAAGGAGGTTTATGAGGGAATCATTCTACGGGGGGATGGGAGATTGATTTTTGGGGGCTCTCTTGGATTTGCAGAGAGGAGTTGAGTTTTGGAGTCAGATTGGATCAGTACAGGCACCGGTTTGCTGGAAGTTTTGGGCATGGGGGCCAGGATATCCATATGATATCCTGGAGCTAGGTAGTTGTCCTAGTTGGTAGGGAGGATAGTAGGTTTGGGCAGTGTTTACACAGTTCAACAGTGGTCAACAAGGCAACAACAAGGCAGCAAGGTGAATTAGCATCAGACCCAGGTAATTTAAATTGTGTATTTGTTTAATTTGCTATAAAATTTTATTATTTGTTGATAAATCTATATGCGAATGTGCTCAATTAAAGGAATTTTTGAATTTTACTAATTTGCTCAATATAAAGGAATTATTAAACTTTACTGTTATGTTAGTAGAATTAATGGATGTTTAATTTATATTTGGGCACTACAATTAGTATCAGAGCTTTTGTTTGAAATCTGGGCCTAAGGGCCAAAACTCCAAGCTCTAACTCTAGCTATGCTTAACCTGCAAACAAAACACATAAATTTTAATAAAATAAATAAATGCAATACGAATTTTAAAACGAATTTTAACTGCTAGGGTTGTTACAGAATTCGAGCGAAAGAAAAATTTTACTCAAACAAACGAAGCTAATCTATTTTTTCCGTGTTTCAAGAAAACATTTATGGTATCATATGCCATACTTATTTGACAATTAGCAATTAACAACAGTTTTTTTTTTTGGAAGAAAAAAAAAATGATTTACCAAAGTATTAACAAAGCTACTAGGGTTGTTACAGCAATGAAGGGGCGCACACCGATATCCAAAGTTTGCACCATATATGGCAATTTCTTGCTATTGTGAACAACAAGATCAGTGTCCATTCTCCCAATTAATCTTTTCACATTGAAAAGTGCATTTACTGAAAGTATTTCTTGCTCGTCGTTGGATGTTTCTGCGCTTATTCCACTCGAAGGGCTATCACCCATGAAGAGAAAATACGAGGGCATCATTTTAAGTCCTCCGGGGTTTTTTAGAAGCTCAATCTTCGAATCCTTCCACACGACCACACTGCACTGGAAGGTTCCGACATCAATTCCGATGGCCGTTTCCATGAAGGGGATAGGATGCTCAACATCATCGCTGACAGCTTCATTGTCAGAAGCCACAGTATAAGCGGTATCTGCCTCAGTCATTTTTGCACCAAAACCTTAACTTTAACCCTTACTTAATTCCGAGTTAAACAGTAATAACCAGTCGACAGAAAATTCCCTTATTTTCAAGGAATGTTCATGCAAATCCACTCAAAATAGAAAAATATTTCACTATTCTTCTAAGAGTCAAGATCTTGGGGAAAATTACTACAACAACAACAACAAAAAAAAACCCAGAAATTTAAGCCACGCAGAACCCTTTTGTTTAATACAATAGTGTAGAAACTTCATTTCGCCTAGCAAAACCTATAAATAATAGCGACGAACCGGCCCCCAATAATAACAATAGAACCTTGCCAAAGTTTGTTGAGCAGAGACCAAAGAATACTGAAATCACGCCACAAGGGAACTTTACCGAACCGAAAACTGACTCTGAAAGGCTTAAATGGAAGATGGAAGACATGCTATTCGTAGTTCAGACTGATAAAATGCAAAGAACATTACCATAAGAATGCGAACAGGCTATAGAAGGGCTGAGTACAGTGAAAGCCAAGGCCAAGCAGGCACAGGAATCACACAGGAAAGATGAGACCATTGTCCAAAAGTTCCGGTCTTTATTGATGGGAATTAGACCTGCACTAAGAACTATTGCTTCTATGAGCAGGGAAGATTGGGCAGTGAAGCTGCTGGAACATATTCAAGCTATGCCAATGATTATTTGTCCAGTGGGGCTGATATTGGCGGTGGTTCTTATTCATCTCTGTATTCAAGCCGCAGTATGGGTAGTGGATACTTACCTGGCAATGGCTCGGAATCTTATTACTAAATTGTGAGGCTTTGAAGGACTGTCTTGATCGCTAACAACCAGACCAACACCAGTGCCAAGAGCAGAGGAAAGAGGCGAGAGGCCGCAGAGGAAAGAGGCAGAAGTGAAGGAGCGTTAGGGTTAAGGAAGAGCTTAGGTTTTTGGTACTGAGAGCCGAGGCCGGGTACGTGGGCCTCATGCCAGAAGCCCGACCTTAAAGGCTGCCAGCTAATGCCACGGATATTTTTTTATATATTAATGTTTAGTTTTAATAATTGATTTAAAAGTATTAATACGCCTTTTGAATAATTAAATTATCATTTAATTTATATATATTAAATTTTTTTTTTAGTTTTGATAAATTATTTAAAAGTATTAATACTATTACGTAAATTTAAATTATTTAAATTAAATTAATTACCTTATATTATATTAAATTAAAACTCATAATTATTAAAATTATTTAAATTTAATAATATATACTAAGCTTAATATGAAAAAAAAAATAAAAAAATTGACTCCATGGGTTTTGAACCCGCGAACACCCACTACCTAAGCCTTAAGGAACAACCAAACACCAATGCACCATGTATGTGCCTTGGAAAAACAAATGTATGTGTGTTGATTAAGGCGATTGAAGCTTAGGATTAAGTTTAGTCTAGATTATTAGTTTTTAATAAACTAGCACAACCGCAAAGTGGCTGGCGGCTGGTTAACATCGAAAGGTACATAGCGCTAGTGAACGCCGAAACGTGGCTGGCAGTTGTGGACAATTATTTAGATGCCACGGTTTAATCCTATTTAATCATTTAAACGTGGTAATGATATAACCTTACAGCAATTTTGTTTAATGTGATTAGGTAAATGTTAAAAAGTAAACATGTTAACGGATGCCTTGATAAATGCTAGAAAGTTATGAACAATAAATCTGACCCATTGATTTTGGAGGACGACTAAGAATATGCCAGCATCTTCAATGCATAGCCATCAGATAATGGTTTAAGGTTAATTAAGATTAAAATATCATTAATTGTGCCCATTGTCAATAGGTGTACGCCTTTCGGCGTAAATTAATAAACGTAAGGTCGGAAGTCACTTTAATCTAGTTGTAAGAAAAAAGTTAAAAGGGATTAGACTAGGACCAGCGGGAAGGAGGTGGCATATGCACTAGGAGAGTAATCATAGGAAGTGGCGAGTGTTATAACCCTAAATTGCACCACACATGCTTACCTGGCATCAGGCCAACTCATATCCCTTCCTTGCCAAAACTATGCTGAACAAACTCTTGAAAATCCTCTTGGGTCAAGGCCCACGCGCCCTAACCCACTACTGCACGTGTGTGAATGCTGGCTGGCTCACTACAGCCCGCGTGTACCTAACAAAGCACAAAAACAGGAAAGTTGCCGACGAAACAAAAATCTATGGGTCAGTTAACTGAAACTCCCGGCCATGCATGGCTGAGGGTTCATCCAAAACCCTAGCTCCTTCTAGCTTATAAAAGAAGGGGTAGGGGTACCATTTGGAGGAGGAAAATTATAGCAAAGAACTCTACCCATTTTTGCAATCCATTGTCCCAACCCTTTAGCCTTTCCTCAAGCCAAAGGAGAATTAACGCAAAGCAGTTGGAGGACAAAGAAGAGGAGCCCAGGATCAAGTTCAAGGAGTGGTGGCTGGTCTCGACTTTGATTGTAAGTTGATTCATTTTCATTAATAAAAATAACACTTTTCCCATCCCAATATATGAGTTATCTATGATTTGATGAATTTGTGTTTGATTTCTAACCCTTGAGTAGGAAAGTAGCATGCATGCGTAGTTGGTATTTGTCTTGTTTGCAGGATATCTGTGGAAGGAGTAGCGCAAGGAAGTGGTCAAAAGCGCAACGGAGGATCTACATCAAACGTCGGTAAAAAGGTTAGTGATTCTCTTCATGTAGTTACTGTGAAAGAGGGGTTTTAATATTGGGTTGTAGGTTAAAAGTAATTTATTTTTGGTCAACATCTGCATGCAAGCCTGACCCTAGTTTGCTAGTCCATAGGGTATATTTCCCAACAACAGAATTGGCGACCATACTGGGGAAGATACTCTTTAGGGTTTTCGGATTTAGTTGAGTTTTTGGGTAGTTTAAGAGATTAGATTTTCTATTTCTTTTCTTTTCGTTTTCTGTAAAGCCTGAGCTAGCAGGGAGCCTAGTTCTTTATACCAGTTTTCCCTAACTATTGATTGACGGCAATTGTCAGGACACACAGAGGTACATGCGGCCTGCAGAAGGCCAGCACGCGTGTACCCGCGCCCTAACCTCTTACAGCACACGTGTGAACGCTAGCTGTAGAGGTTTCAGTAGCGTGTAGGAGTTCAAAGAACTTGAGAGGTAGTCCTCCTCTTCCCTGTCAGAATTATACATTCTCAGGGGGTTTTCTAGATCCTGTCTGAGTCTTGCTAGTTCACAGTCTTGTCTCAGTTTGTCTTTTTGTGTTTTGTTATTCCTTGCAATTATTTTTCTTTTATGTTAGAAGAAGCAACCAAGCCTTCAAGAGACCCTGGTTATCAATACCAGAGGCCTCTTCCTGGTCTGGGCTGCCTGTGTTTATTTTTATCTTAGAGTTTATACATACACGCGGCCTGTACAAGGTTAGCCCACGTGTCCACGCGTCCTATTTTAACCCAACACGCATTCGCACGCATGTTGTTTCAGTGACAGTAGCGTGCTTGACAGACTGCTTTTCAATCAGGGTGGGGTAGTCATCCCCTCCTGTGGTGAGAAGTGTTCCTCTCAGGTGTTTGAGTCTAGGGTAGAATAGTCAGTAGGTCAGGGCCTCTTACCCTTAGCCTGTTTTTTCTTAGTTAATAGTTGATAGAAAAGATAAAAAAAGAAAAAAATTGTTTTATGGTTTTTAGACAAGCGTAAGAATCTGTGCTTTCTTGATTGCCATTGTGTGTCTTTGCTCTGATTCCTTGCGATCTGCTCTTTAAGCCAGAATTTTTTTTTTCTTGGTTTTAGGCTTGTCGGTATTTTCCCTTTGTTGCTTGATTAGCACGTAAATAAAAAAAAAATATTTTCATTTTCTTTTTTGTTTGAAGATTGTGTTTCTGCATCAATAGCTAGGGAGAAGTCTTTTTGTTCATAAGTTTTTTGCAGTGCATTTAGAGCATAAGTAGCTCGTATTCGAGCGAAATTCCTTTATGTTTGCTGCATGAAATCTTAGAAAAAATTGAAAAGAAAAAGAAGTCTTTCTTTGTGAAAAGTTGTTGATTTTTGCATTTAGTAAAAGTCTTTTGTTTTCATCTTTTTTCATTCATTTTTTCTTTGAGTCTTTACACATCATCAGTTTCACCTTCATACCCCGTGACGTAAAAAAGCCCATAAAAGCAATGCTAATTTAAAATCTATTAGACTTTTTGTTTGTAGGTTCACAAACTAGTTCAGGACTAGGGCCTTGGATTAGGTTGGAGAGGAAACTCTCCAAGGCCATTCAAAACCAAACATTAGAGTCTGTGATAGGGAGTGTAGAATTCCAGTTTCGTGGAAGTTATCCGGGACCCCCCTCTAACACAGGAGATAAACACGAGGTCGCGTGCGGAAAGGTAGCGAAGATAACCCCTCCAAAGCCGGACCAATCATAGTGGAGAACACATATCGAGGACTTGTTTTGGGATTCCGTCATTTGCATTTTCCACGGGGCTTCATGGGTCTCGAATCCGTTCAAGATCCTCAGTTGTCTTCTGGGCCATTTTCTCTCGATACCCTTGACAGTTTTTGGGCTTGATACCCTACTCATTGTGGTCTACCCGACAACCAACTGTACCCGCCTGGTGACTGTTCGCATGCTGGAAACCTAGTTGCCAATCTTTTTAGGGACATAAATAGGTGACTGCGGGGGTATACCGCGGTACCTAGGATAGACATCGGGCCACGCTTTTCAGAGTATACCTGGAGGGTGCTTCCGTATTCGAGTTGCACTTGCACCGGTAAGTTGCTCTAGTGTTGGTTGTTGTAACTGTTCTTCAAAATAGTTTAGTGTTTGCTTGACTTATCTCTTAGGGACTTCTTTTTAGTGTATGTTACTGTTTGAACATGTAGAATACCTTAGCGTGTCATGGATCTTCTCACACAGTGGATGATCCCGAGCTCCACCGGTCACGAAGGATTCTGGGCCTACCATCAGTTACACTGGAGCCATCCTCGCCACCTTTGAGGCGGAAGCTAGACCAACAAGGGTCTTTTGAAGCGACCGGGTTACAAACCTTTGTGCGTGAACAACTCCCAGAGGAATCGACCACCACACTTGGCTCGATTGAAACCCCAAACACTGATATCTAGGCACCAGTTATTGTACCAGTCCAGTTTTTTGAACTCTTGTCAATGCCTCACACAACTATGGAAACAAACGCTATTACTTCCGCTGGGAATTCTTCCATTCCCACCATAGTTGCTACCACAGGAGAAGCATATCCTAAATTTCCATCGTTGGTCTGAGCCACCATGGTCTCGGCTGCAACTACGTTGTACAGTGGACAGACCCCATCTATCGTGGCAGCTGCCACTCCCTTCACACCTAGTGCGACAGGCCCTTCGTTTTCATACGGTATGCCTAGTTCAAGTACAAGTCCTGCACTCACTTACTCCACTTTATAGACTTTGGGTCTGGGGGCAGGGAGCTCTAATGCTCCTCTGCAAGGTCAACTTGGGGGCACTCCTATCCCTTTTAACGCTTTTTCTTACGCTGGAGGACATATCCCTCCTTCGTCCCCTTCGCTTGGTGGTCAACATCAGCAGTCCACCGGGCAGCCTGCACACACTAGTTTATTTGGAGCAGGGAGTCAAGGACCACCTGCGCACAGTATGTCGGTAGGTTTGTCACCATTGTTTGGAACGGGACATTTGATAACAACAATTTTGCATCCACCACTTTCCCGTCTGGGGGCACTCCCATTTTTGGACAATCTACTCCGGTGCAGGGTACTATTCCTGCACTGGGGGCACATATAGCAGGACCTTGGAACTCAGGACAAGGATCCGTTCCCTCC
>JZKD02S1674991.1:377551-388544 GCA_000966675.3 Picea glauca
TCCCATCAGGACCGACATGGGGTAATCCTTCCCAAATTCCTTCAAACACGATGCATGCCCAACATCCTATGTCATTTATGGGAAATCAGCCTATGATGTCTCCACAGGTGCAAAATCCTTATGCTAGTCAGGGCCATGGTTTCTACCAGAACCCCAGCTAGCAGCCAAACTTTTCCTGGCAACCTGGTGCCAGTCAAACTCCATGACCCTTTTTCCCAGGCTATCAGCAGCAACCCAAACTACCATTCCTGGCAACGTTACACTTGCCATATTTGACAAGGTTATTAAATGATCCTATTTGTCACGATCCACGTTGGCCTCCTATGCCAACGAAGTTGCCTTCTGACATTCCAAAGTTTGAGGCCAAGCCTAATGAAGATCCAGGTGATCATGTGACTACTTTCCATCTTTGGTGTTCATCTAACTCATTGAAAGATGACTCCGTACAGTTGCGATTGTTTCAACGCACTCTTGTTGGGAGTTCCGCGAAATGGTACATCAAGCTCGATTGCTCAAGATACTCTTCTTTTGTCGAACTAGCGATGGCCTTCCTCAACCATTTCCAGTTACCTGTGAGATATGACACTGGCACAAAGATGCTTGCCAATTTCGAACAGACAACAACGAACCATATCTCTGATCATATCCGAGAATGGAGACACCGAAAGAGTCTAATTAAAGTTCCAGTCCCACCAGCATTCCTGCTTGAGTGGTTCCTTAAGTCTCTGGTCCCACAATTGTCCAAAGACGTTGTGACTTCTGGATTTTTCTCCGAAGAAGATGCCATCATGCGGGCTCAATAGTTTGAGCTCATCTATTCTTAGTCTGGTTTATTATACAACATCCTGTCGGATGCACCACGATCAATACTGGATAAAACTAGACAGAGAGCAGGGCCACATGCCGATGGTATTGTTGGTTCAGCACAAACCAAGCCCGTTGAGCAATTGACAAAACAATTGCAACAGTTATCTATATAACACTCAGCGGCCAGCCAGACCACTGCTTTGGCTGCTCCTCCTAACCAAACGTCGGAAGTACACTCCGTGCAGTCGACTAACCCCAAGGCCACCCAGTAGCCTGAAGGGAAGAAAAAACAACGAAAGAAGGGTAAGGGGGATAAAAAACCCACTGATAATGCTAGCGGGGACACCATGGAAAAATGGAAGGAGAGGTATCCATGCAACTTGTGTGTGGAAGACCACCCTAGCCATCTTTGCCCTCGACTTGCAGAGGCCCAAAAGTTTGTCACGCAACAACAGCAAGCAGTGTTGACTAACCCTTTTCAACATGGGCAAAATTTAACTCAAGCCTCTACAAGTGCCGAAGGGGGCAGCCAAGAAACCTACCCTCCTCCAAACAATCCCTCATCTGCGAATGTATATATGGTTAGGGGTGATGCTTTCATAACAACTAGAGCACATGACTATAGTAAACCAAGCGCTTCTGAAAAGGGTAAAGAAGCTAAACTCCCGTCTCTTCCTCTACAGATCGAGAAGATGTTGGGAGAAATAATGACACGCATTCCAAAGGGTGCATTTAAGAAGGCTTCTCACAACCCAAACGCAAGGGCCGCCCAGAATTACTCTGTGGTGGAGGATTTATCACAAACCCCTTGCGTGATGTCTGCTTTGGAAGTCCTCCAAAGATGCCCTGCTTAGAGGAAAGCCTTGTTAACTGCTTTAGGCTCTACTGAGACTTGTAACCCGGGTACCATCATGTTAGATGCAACCAACTTAAAACCTCGTTTGCCTTACCACGTCGCATTTCAGATAGTAGTGGCTCATCCCACGAAAACTTTTACACAGAATATCTTCTGCACGGTGGTCGACGAGGGTGCCTCGACATGCGTTATGTCGCTAGCATGTTGGAAGGCCATTGGCTAGCCTGCTTTGTCTCCTTCACCTACTCTCCTCACTGCGTTCGACGATCATTCTTTCCGACCACATGGCATCGCTCCTTCTTTCCCTGTGCAGTTAGGAGGAAAAACCATGTGCGTCGAGGTGGAAGTAGTCGATGCTCCCCTCGACTATAACCTATTGTTAGGATGGAGTTGGACTTACGCTATGCAATTTGTGGTTGCTACAGTTTTCCGAGTCTTGTTGTTTCCACACGAGGGTCAGATAGTGACCATCGATCAATTGTCCTTCTCTAGACCTGACCCAGCTTTGGGGGCATCCACGGTTCCCATGATTGATAATCCTCAACCAGGTGTCGTTAACGTAGGAGTTGGTTTGTGCCCATCCTTGATGGGTACCTTCGATTACCCACCTCCTCATGACGATGTGAAGTTTATATCTAATCACCATAAGGTTGAGATTTTTCAAGTTTCGTCGTTCCGCATGACTTACTTTGAGGATCCTTGTATTCTTCCTTCCCCATTGACCACAATGGATGAGACAGGGCACCCCGACATGTCCATGCCCTTGTCGACCGCTGAAGTAGCATACTCTTTAGTCCAGCAAGCTTCAGCTAACCACGATCCAACTCCTGCACACGAGTTGGATCCACTTCTAGAGCCTATTTGGGCTCAGGGTTCTCTCGCCCACATCGATTCGTTAGACTTAGTTTTGCCTTCTGACGAAGCAATAATCGAAGCAATGACTAGTCCAGACAAACCTTGGGAATATCTTCATCACATATCATATTTCCTCCCAGAGTTAAATCGAATCAAGGCAGGAGAATTCACTATCACCATGACGGGAGATCAACCATGTCCTATTAATCTCTTAGCTACACAGGAAATTTATGCTAAGGGTAATATGGCAACTATCGCTCAAACTATACCTATCAATATCTCCCACAACCCTGGCGTCGTGGAGAATGTCTTCGTCAGAGTGGATTGCTTCCCCGAGGAGATTCAAATTTACACAGATCTTTTCAAAGAATTCCGTGACGTTTTTTCCTGGTCTTATGAGGAAATGCCAGGTATCGATCCAAAAATAGTTGAACATGAAATCACAACGTATCCTGATGCCAAGCCTGTTCGACAAAAACTTCATCCAGTTAATCCTAAGAAAGCAGCAGCCATCAAGATTGAGGTTGAGAAATTTCTCAAGGCAGGTTTCATTTACCCAATTCATTTGACTCAATGGGTGTCAAACCCCGTGCCGGTCAATAAAAAACAAGGCACGATTCGTGTATGTACTGATTTCCGTGATTTGAACAAGGCATTTCCAAAAGATAATTTTCCAACACCATTCATTGACCAGATCATTGATGAATGTGCCGGTTGTGAAGCCTTTTCGTTCATGGATGGTTTTTCGGGATATAATCAAATCCAAATCAAACCTGAAGACCAACGCAAAATGACATTCATTTGTTCATGGGGTACATTTGCCTATCGTAAGATGCCTTTCGGCCTTAAAGATGTTGGAGCCACATTCCAGCAGGCCATGTCTTTTGCGTTTCATGACCTCAAACATATAGTCGAGGCCTATCTAGATGATTTAGCATCACGCTCTTGCAAGCGAAAGGATCATCCTATGCACCTCAAACTAATCTTCGAATGTTGTCGCTACTTCAGGATTTGCTTGAATCCCAACAAGTGCAGCTTCTGCATAACGTCAGGACGTTTGTTAGGTTTCATCGTATCAACAATAGGGATCATGGTCAATCCTCTTAAGGTGGAGGCAATAATCCAGTTGCCCCCCCTATGCACAATCTTACAACTTCAAAGTATTCAAGGCAAGGCAAACTTCTTACGACGCTTCATCGCCAACTATGTCGAAATCACCAACGTCTTTATGCATTTACTGAAGAAAGATGTTCCCTTTTTCTGGGACGAAGCCACTCAATGCCCTTTCGACGCATTAAAACATGCCCTCACCACCGCACCTCTGCTACGACCACCTAACTATAACAAAGATTTTTTATTATATCTGGTTGTCGCAGAGTCAACCATAGGCATGGTTTTAGTTCACGAAGACGATTCATTTTTTGAATATGTGATCTATTACTTGAGCCGAGGCCTCGTAGGACCGGAACTCAATTATTCTCACATCGAAAAACTTGTGTTGGCAACAGTTCATGCTATTCAACGGTTCCTTCACTATGTTCTGTTTCGAAAGACCACTTTCGTTGTTGTCGTGAATCCATTCTAGTATATGTTGACACGACGCATTATCGGCGGAAAAATCAATAGATGGATAATCATCCTCCAAGAATTTGACTTAGACTTTGTTTCAGAAAAGTCCAAGAAGTCATTGGTCTTTGCAGAACTTAGTTCGGAACTTCCGGTTGAGTCAGGTGACATTGTGCCTGAGGAATCGCCTATCCCGGGGGACATGTTTTTGATAGCATATTCCGACCCTTGGTACAGAGATATACATATCTATCTCCAGACTTTGAAGTGCCCCACCTCTGCTTCTAGTGACGAGCATCGACGGATACACCATCAGGCTAAGAATTATCTCATACTCGATGATACGTTGTATCAGAGAGGTGTAGACTGCATATTGCATCGATGTCTCACTCATGAGGAGGCCGTCATAGTGCTCAACGATTGTCATACTGGAGCTTGTGGCAGTCATTTATCTGGGTTGGCAACAACCCAAAAGATTCTACAAGCAGGTTACTATTGGACGACACTTATCATAGATTGTATCGAATCGGTCAAGAAGTGCCATCCCTGCCAAGTCTTCTCACGAAAGATGAGGGTACATACCGCTCCTATGTTTCCTGTCATCACAGTTGGTCCCTTCACTAAGTGGGGGATTGATTACACTACATGCAACCCCCCGTCAGCAAGGGGGCACTGCTATATCATCGTAGCTGTCGACTACTTCACTAAGTGGGTCGAGGCTATGCCAACGTTTAAAGATGATGGAGAAACTGCAGCTCTCTTCTTATTCAACCAAATCATAGCACGGTTCGACATCTCGAGAGAGATTGTCATTGACCATGGCAGTCACTTTCAGAACCAAATGATGTCCAAATTAACATCAAATCTTGGGTTATGACAGGAACATTCATCATCTTACTACCCCCAAGCCAATGGGCAGGTGGAAGCTGTAAACAAAACTCTTAAGACTATTCTACAGTGAACCATCAACTCAGCTAAGTCAAATTGGCACTTGATGTTATACTCGGCATTATGGGCTTACCGAACATCTATTAAGACTGCAACCGATTTCTCACCTTTCCAACTCGTTTAAGGGCTGGAGGCAGTCTTGCCCATCGAATGTCAAATCCCATCTTTGAAATTGGCAGTATAGTTATTGCCAGACACTTCTCCACTTGAAGAACGGTTAGTACACCTTGAGAAGCTCAATGAACAATGTCGCGATGCGGCCCTGGCCAATGAGGCTCACAAACATAAGGTCAAGTGTCAATATGATAGGTCCGTTCGTCCTCGGATTTTCTCTGAAGGTGACCTTGTCCTGGTCTACGATCAAGACAGGGACCCCCTGGGGGCAGACAAATTTAAACCCATGTGGTTCGGACCTTTCGTTATAAAAGAGGTTTTAAAAAAGGGCGCTTATCGTTTGGTTGATTTTGAAGGGAATGCTTTGGCGGAGCCTAGAAATGGGCTCTACCTCAAGAAGTATTACTCATAGACCGGTCACTGTGGGTAACTTTTTGTATCATATGTGTAGTCTTTGTACTATTACTTTTTAAGTTTTTGTAAAAGTGTTATGGACGTGTAATTGATGGTATCTTTCATCAATTTGGCAGATGTCAAGCGAGTCCAAAGTGTTCGTTGGATATGCAGAAGGTGCTAGTAGACACACGCGGAGGCTTGCCTCCGTGGCTTGGGTAATCTTTACACCTCAGGGTCAGTTGTTATCTTCCAGAGGTATATGCTTAGGTGACACCACAAACAATGTCGTCGACTATAGCACAGTTATTGAGTTGCTTCGTGATGCCTTGTCATTGGGCATCTCTCATCTTTGGGTCTATCTCGATGCGCAACTGGTTGTATCACAACTAAACAGAGTATAATGAGTTCACGATCCAACTTTACACCGACGATTCCTTAGGGTACGTTTCTTAGAATGAAACTTTGACTATATTACATATTTTCATGTTCCTAGGAGATTAAACCAAATTACAGATACTCTAGCTAATCAAATTTTAAATTGGCATCTTGCCCACACATGACAAAACATTGACATAAATATGTAAATACATTTTTGCACATAGAATCCATAAGACACAAAAAGATAAAAACCATATATAAAAATCATAAAATCCTCAGAGTACATAGATGGATGCAAGCGCCTCAATAGTGGGAACAGTAACGAGTCACCGGATTTATGCCCTCAAAAAATATATACAACAAGGTGCTCGTGGCACATAAAAAGTCTAAAGTCTGTTTAGGGCCTATGGGCCCTGTTATAATCATCTAATGCATGGGCTAAACACCTAAACAATCAGACCCATGTCTGAGGTGCCCCTACAACATGAGGTTGCATGGATGGCGGCAAGTCCTCTATCTCCACCATCGAGACTATGCAAGTGAGCGCAGTGAAGTTCCACTCAATTCGCTAAGGACCCTCTCGGCCTCTCCTGCTAGGAGGTTCCCTGCTACTGCTGCTCCCCCAGCGGTGTAGCTGCGGCTTCTGGCCGTGGGCGACGCATGTTCCGTGCATAATCGATAGGTCACATGGGTCCCACATCTGCATGCAACAAACGTTTACCCGTCAAACACTCTGACATACAAAAAATGATATATATATCAAAAAAGACATAAAAATTACATATGCAAACCAAAAAAACACTACAAAGGTGGAGACTTACCCATCTCCCCTTGCTCCTCACCAGGAGGCACAGGTATCTCTAGATCTCTAGAGAAGTCGATCCCCGCATATGGGTAGTCCTCGATAGCAGGGATCTGTCGTGACAACCAAGCAAAAAAGTCATCGTTGAAGGCCTCCACGGTCCTTCTGCCACCCTGTCGCGGCAGTAACACTGCCCATATGCATACTGCGGGGAAAGACGCCAGATGTCCTCATACTGCAAGCCAAGGACTAAAGCATGGAACTCTCTCAAAAAAGAACGAACACAAGATAGTCCCGAACCCAAAGTTCCTCTGTGTCCACTGTCAGAAATCTGTCAATTGCCTCTTCATACACCCTAGCAGTGTGGTACTCCAATAAAAAATTTGTGCATTCATGCATTGGATAGCATAGTTTATCTGTGCGCGTGAAGCCTGATGCATGGCTGTTGAGCCGGTAATCCGCCCAATAAGCAATAAAATAGTCTGTAGTGCGAGGTTGGTAATCTTGCTAATAGGTACCGAGGAACCTCTATGATCGGTCCCAGCCTCACAGTACTCAGCTATCGGCTCCAAGACCTTTCTTGGCCCTGCAGGAAAAGTCTGAAAGTTGACTGGTTCCCCTCTCCTTGAGAGGCCAGTCAAAAGGTAAATATCCTCGGTGGTGGGCACCAAGGATTGCCCCTCTAGCATAAATGTATTTGCATCAGGGTGCCAATAATCAATCAAGGCATTCAGTAGCCTTGTTTGCATGTGCATGAACGGACATAAAAAGAATTTTAACAAACCGCACTGCATCAACATAGCCGCAACATTCGGATCTGCATCAACTAACTCATTGGAGGCCTCGTGCTCCCTTTCCTCCACTGGACATACATCCTGCCAACACAACAAGGTAAAGGAGGATCAATACTTTTTCCATAAACTTTTTCATCAATGGGGGGGTTACACGCATCCTGTCGAGGTGACAGTCATGTGTACATGCGTGCAGGCTTTGCTTTGCACGTGTGTACCCACGGGTTGTCTTTGGACAGCCCGCGTGTACCTAGGTCCGACCTTTTTGAGGTCGACGCCCACCCAAAAAATAAATTAAATGCTAAAATGGAAGTATTGAATAGCTAGATAAGGGAGTTTGTACTTACTTGGTCCAAGCAGAATTCCGTTTCATCCACTGTAGCTCCCAAAATCACGATCTTTGGCAAAGGGGGTCTTTTGGCTCCAGAGTCAATTTCCAAATCAGCAATGGTGATAATGAGCTACCAACTTCTATTTATAGACTTTTTGGCCTCTTTTTGTCATTTTTTTGGCCCCCCCTTATCAGTTTCTTTATACCAAAAACCATTTAGAGTGATCCAGGAGTTATATGGGAGGGATTTAACCAGGTATTGGGACAAAAAAATTTTGATTTTCGAAAAAATATTGACGGTCCATAAAAAAAAATTATTTTTTCAAAAATCAACTTGAGCATACAGGGTAGGATATCACCCCAACTTTTGCATCTAATTGCCTTTTTTCTTATGATTTAGGATCAATACCATCTGGTTGTGACACAGAAGCGTCATATCTGCTATAGAAGTGTCACGACTTGGTGGTAGAGCTTACCAAAACATGGATGCCCTAGGTAGGTCCTGGTTGCATTATGGTGTCCATGCTGTTTCTAACAACACTGTAGGCTCGGGAGTTCGTATAGTCTTTCCTGAATATGAGTTTAAGCCTCATATACATGAGTCTTTTTCATTCTTTGTCTTACCCTCGAGACTCCCAAAAAACAACGGGTCTCCTTTTAAGCCCTTTTCATACCCTCTAAAAATGAAAATATTGTCGAGCGATCTTGTGACCTTTCACGCTCGTTAAACTGAAATTTGAAGTCTGTCCGTTCGGCGGTAGTTTACCCCTTTTTCGATCCGGACAGTCAACTGTACAAACAAAGGTATACTCTATTTAATTCCCATTCCTTAGAAGAGTACTCTCAGGTATGGTTTTATCCCTTTTTCGGGCTTGAGGGACTAAACTTACGAAAAAGAAACCCCCTTAGAGTCCATAGTTAAGCTCTTTTCAGACTCCCTAAAATTGAAAAGATCACCGAGTGACCTTATTCTTTCACACTCGTTAAATTGGCCCAGAAGAATATTCCTGATGGAGTCCATAGTTAATCTTTTTTCAGACTCCTTAAAAGTGAAAAAATAGCCGACTGATCTTGTCCTTGTCACACTCGTTAAAATGGTTTTGAATTGACGTCTAATCGGTGCTAGTTTACCCCTTTTTCGAACCGACTAGACTATTATTGAAAAAGGTGCCCCAGCGGAGTCTTCTTTTATGTTTTTTCAGACTCTCTAAATATGAAAAACCACCGAGCTTCCCTTCTTTGGGCTCGTTAAACTTACATCGAAGGACGTTACCATTGTGTGTTCTATCAACCGCATTTGCATACCTTATCCATCATCCTTGTGACAGTTTGCTTCTGTGTCTTAACACCTTTGGCCGCCGGAGGACTTTTCCCGAGTATCATTGTACCAGAACATCAGTCTTGTCCTTGTTCCTTGAGCTTGTATGTTTGCAATACTCGTTCCTCCATTGTAACGTAATATTCATTTACTCTTTTTTCACAAATTATCAAAAAGAACAAAAAAATCAAATATAACCCAAAAAGAGGATGGGAAAAGTATTTTCTTTATTGGCAGCATAATGAGTAGCCCTTGGATAAAGCACATCTGTCCATTTGATCATAAGACTATGGGATGTAGTACGAACTTAGGGAGCTTTTCTCGCTATATAGAGTTGTGTCCTCCACCGTTTGGTTACTCTTCCAAACATATGGAGAGTTTGTGTTGCCTCCTGCTTCGTAGACTTATGATTAACATATATGCTGCCTAAGTCTTATCATTTGTCATGCTGTTATCCAAGGAAAGTTTGTCACTAAGCCTAAGTTGTCCCCTCTGCAATATGTCTCTTGTCTGCATACCCGGCCATCTTGAACGTCCAATCAAGTCTTTGTTCGAAATCACTGAAGCCTTCAGTCCGATCATCAAGATTATCAAGTCCACAACTGACGAGCCATCGAAGACCTTTGGGTAGTGCATTTGTACACTCATATTACACTCCTACCTGAGTTTTAGAAGATTTTGAAGTTGTTGCTTGAGCTCTGAAGCACAGCCATCAGGCCAAATCAGCTTCTGAAAGATGGGTACTCTATATGTATATCTTTCTGATTTCGAGATGTAGCTCCGCTGTGTATTATTCGCAACTACTCTTCATAGTTATTTGACATGGATCTACAGTGTATTTGATTGGTAGCCATGGTTCTATTTTATCCCAAGCATGGGTATGCCCGCCTCGGTGAGACATTTGTTATTTTGCAAACGACACCTCCTGGTTCCTGATTCTTGGGCTCACTCATTCAGCATATCAGTACAGATTGGTAAAAAGATTGGTAATGTATTTCGACCATCAGATGCTCTTCTGACCTCACACATTAGGGGGCATCTGTTATAACCCTAAATTGCACCACACATGCTTACCTGGCATCAGGCCAACTCATATCTCTTCCTTGCCAAAAATATGCTGAACAAACTCTTGAAAATCCTCTTGGATCAAGGCCCACATGCCCTAACCCACTACTGCATGTGTGTGAACGCTGGCTGGCTCACTACAGCCCGCGTGTACCTAACAAAGCACAAAAACAGGAAAGTTATTGACGAAACAAAAAGCTATGGGTCAGTTAACTGAAACTCTCGGCCATGCATGGCCGAGGGTTCGTCCAAAACCCTATCTCCTTCTAGCCTATAAAAAAGGGGTAGGGGTACCATTTGGAGGAGGAAAATTATAGCGAAGAAACTCTACCCATTTTTGCAATCCATTGTCCCAACCCTTTAGCCTTTCCTCAAGCCAAAGGAGAATTAACGCAAAGCAGTTGGAGGACAAAGAAGAGGAGCCCAGGATCAGGTTCAAGGAGCGGTGGCCGGTCTTGACTTTGATTGTAAGTTGATTCATTTTCGTTAATAAAAAGAATACTTTTCCCGTCCCAATGCACGAGTTATCTATGATTTGATGAATTTGTGTTTGATTTCTAACTCTTGAGTAGGAAAGTAGCATGCATGCGTAGTTGGTATTTGTCTTGTTTGCAGGATATCTGTGGAAGGAGCAGCGCAAGAAAGTGGTCAAAAGCGCAACGAAGGATCTACATCAAACGCTGGTAAAAAGGTTAGTGATTCTCTTCATGTAGTTACTGTGAAAGAGGGGTTTTAATCTTGGGTTGTAGGTTAAAAGTAATTTATT
>JZKD02S1674991.1:393529-422683 GCA_000966675.3 Picea glauca
GCATCCCTCTGGCTTGTGTTATATCAACACAATAATTTTAAGGAGATCATGGCTTATCATGGGGTTTTCATGGCTCAACAATAGCCACATTCATCATCTTCATCTTTGACAGCCTTCATCTATTCCTTTCAGGACAAATCTTTTCTTCTCACCTGTATCACAGGTACACAATATTTCATGAGACGTCATCATAAATTATAACTTTCATAATTTTATTGCAAACCTGTCACCCATAGATTTATCAAGTCTCACAATTTGTTTTTATATTTGTCCCGCTCAGGAACTAGATTCATAATTATGGGACTTTCCTTCCCATAATGGTTTGGCTCAGCAGGCAATTGGACTTCCTTATGGGCTTACAATGCTGCCATATCCAAGACCCCTTTGCTTCCTGCACTTTAAACTTCAATCGGCTAAACAACGTGTTAGCTTTTCCATGCATATACATTTTATTGCACCTTTACAACATCGTCACAACAATTTCAGAATGGTGCATACTTAACGATTAAATTACTTTCTCAAAAAGGAAATACCATTCCCTGCAGTTTAGCTTAGCAAGAAATCAATCTTCCTTATGGACTTACAACACTGCCATATCCAAGACTCTTTGCTTCCTGCAATTCATTCTTTCCACAACCAAACAAGCTGTTAGTATCATCTCAACATACCAAACATTTCAAAACGTAATTCAACATTTTAAAAGGCTTCTTAACAATTGTGCCAATATCCATGGCCACACTCATACCCAATGCATTCTTGCATTGCTTTTCAAGTTTGCCACACTTTATGACCGGTTCTTGGCCATGGGGCGTTGGAATTTAACCAACCTTTTCCTCATATGGTTTATTCGTTTTCTTCCATTCTTCCAGTAGGACCATACTGCCTACTATAGGTCGATCACGATCCCAAATCAATACACATGAACTCAAAATTATCACATGAATGACTTTACACATTTCTAGATTGTTAATGCATTCATGACATATCAATTCATGAATTCTTCCAAGGGTTACAAACAATGTTTACTACCAGGGGTTCATACCTTTATTATCTAGGTTCTCCTTCCCGAATCATACCTTACTTGGGTATCCAAGGCATACAACTGGCTTTCAAATTTCATGCATAACTCTAAGACAATAAAATATCTCAGAAGGGTTATTACCAAATCCCTTCCTACCTTGTGCCACATAGGCACGAATATATTTATACCGGTTCTTGGCTATTAGAACCCTCTTTCTATTCTCTACCTCATCAATAGTGCTTTAGCGGGATTTTCACAATCTCGTCAACAATCCTTCGACCGTAGCCTTTCCATGATCACCCTCTGCTTGAGGTTGTTCATTATTGGCAATTGTTTTTCTCAACAGTTCCAATATTATTTCTTTCTACACATGACATACACCATAGGCACATTAGTCGTCATGTAAATTAAAATGCAGTATCATAGCATTTAAATTAATAAAATATTTTCAGGCATGTCTAGCATATCTGTATGCACTTCATCACATTATCCTTAAAGTTTTCATGAATGTAACACAACAGTTCTCAATCATTTTCAAAACATTACAACCATCATCACTATGGTGTCAAAGCATTTTTGTTCATCAATGTACTAGCTTTCTCATCCCATAGAAACGCAATGCACAACAAGGAAAGAATTGAGGGCTCTCCCCTTCTTCCAATTCTTTCTACATCGCCTGGGGATTTTCAGCCCAGTCAAGTTATCTCTAAGGTATCACTGCCTTTCCTTAATCATGGATTCAACCAAGTTGTATCAGTTAAACATACCCATTTATTCATTCAATCATACTCAGGGTTTACTGGCCTCTTACCAACCATACTAGTTTCCACAACTGCTATTTTTTTTAGCAGCCCTGGGTTAGGCTCATCTTAACTCTTAGGATACTTCAACATGCTTTAGTAGCAACTCTTTGCTCATAATGAATCATGAACATGTGCATCCTACACACTTCCATTTGGTTATCAGAGTGGTCAATATTCGGCTATTAGTCTTCTATTTCTTACATGATTCTTTCAAAATGTAATCCAGGATTCTTATACATGGACAGGCCTTGCAGCCCATTGTCCAACCTTCAACAATTATCAGGGTTGTGACTATGTTCTTCTGACAGAGACCTTATACAGTTCCTCCACCGGGAACTCCTTCATCATGCAACTTCCTTGTTGTAGATCCATCACCACTTGTGATGGCCTCAACCTTGAGTTGGCCTTTTAGTGGTCTACCAAATATTCCCCTTAAGGAATATAAACATGCATCTTTGTTAACTTACATCTATGATGTACTTAACCACTTTCATAACCCTAAGCCTGCATGTAGCTATCGTAGGTATATTTCATAGCCTACATACATTTCCATTTTTTAAACCAGTCATCTCAAGATTGTTCACAGTCCTTCTCATGTGATCTTCAAAGGCATAAACACTTGCCTCTTATCATGACATCAGAGCATCCTCACTCGTTTACTCTTTCATTTAATTGTACTGGCTTTTCCTGGGGGAATGGAGTACATTCCCCTTAAGCTATCATTCAAGATGGAAATTTTGCAACTCTTCAAAACAGAGTCAACCATGCATCCATGGTATTCATTCAATATTGGCAAGTGTAATTCTTGCCTCACGTTTCACTCATCAGGGCCATCAGATTGGGGCTCTAGTATACTTATACTCTTACATCATACATGTGCATTACTTGCATGCTCTATATAATTCATACCTTACTGGTATGAGTATTAGGCTTCTTAATATGAATCTCCTCAGTGCATTAAACTCGTGCACTATTCATCACACTAGCTTACGCCCTCTCCTCATGCAACCACCAGAGATGACCATGATCCGAATTAAAAGGCGCTTCGCATTTCACAATTTCAGAAATTCCTGTTGTAAGAAATCTTTGTTTCCTGGATTCCCGAAATCCAAAAACTTGAAAGATCGAAACTAAGGTTTTCTCGGTTCTTTCATCCGCATGACCCCTTTTCTCGGAACCAGGGGTCAATTCTCAGACACGTGTCATGATCCCATATTTTGGTGAATCCATGGATAACTCTCCACCGTTTCCCAAACTTTTGATCCATGTGGGCCCGACAATCTGGATCTCACGGTCCAAATCTCTCTGGAAATCAACGGTCCTGATCAAGTCCCGGCTTTCCAACCAATGGTTTTGATTATGTCACGATTTTGCGTTTCGCGACTCTGGGACTTCTATTGTGAAGAACCTCGACTCCTTCGATCCCCGGAATTACGAAATTCTCTCTAGACGATCAACGGTCCAATTTCTCTCCTTGATCAACGGCTATGATCCTTTTGCGAATTTTGTAATGCTTCTTCTAAGCCCTTTTGATTTTGCGAAATTCTGGTACCTCCTCACAACTAACTAGTGTGTTATTTCTCCGAGATTGAACGAATCGAATCATTTCGGTTCTTTTTGAATGAATCTTGACTCTCGATCCCATCCATTCTTCATAATTCTTTTCTGAAGGATTTCTCCCACCATCTTTTCTGAGCTTTTAGGTTTCTTATCGGACTAGTCTCATAGTCATGACTCATATGGTGTTACCCTCTCCTTATGGGAACAACCAACAAGGGTCACTCTTCGGGAATTAGCAACAGTCCCAAAGGACTCCTCAAACAGGTTATCCTCACCGTCGATTCTAACCGTTATAGGTTAGGTAACTCTGACCCTACATATTTTCACTAGTCCTCTCAATCATGAGGAATTATATGCTCAGGGTTTAGTCTCTTAATAATGTCATGATCATAACTTTCTAAGGATCTTACCAGTCCCTACTAGATTTACCAATCATGAAAGAGTTCTTCATTTGGGTCTTAATCCTTATCTAACCATCCATCTCAATTGCAAGAGACTCTATGTGCTTTAGTAGGTAGCCATCGTAACACTAAAATAGGACAACGCAGTTCATGTCCCTTGTCTGGCTCGTGCAGCTTCACAGCACAATTTATTCTACCTTTGTCATTCGCACTCAGATCTTATCAGTGATAATGATCAGTTAATCCCTACTCCTATAGGAGTAGTTACCATTTTAATCAGAGGGGTTATAGAAATTTCCAAATTATAGTTTCATTCTGCAATCCTTCTCCTTAAAGAGAAAACGAAGATAACAATATATTCTTACGCGGCTCGTACCTAAGCCCAAGAAGGCCAAGTGTTGTAACCATGCTTTGACACCAATTTGTCACACACCCGCTACAACATAATAATTTTTTTTCAGCTTTTTCTTCTTTTCTTCGAGGAACAGAGTCACCGAATTTCTATGGGGGCCTAGCGTAGGCTAGTTCTTCCTTTTTCCACCTCCATGTGATCGTTGGTTATGACCACAGGTCAAACAAACTAGGAGTCTGCAAACCCGAAATGCCGAAGTACTGAAATCTTGAGACTGCAGCTCCACTCCAACAATACGTCGCGTTTGGTGACTTCGACAGTTTCAACGCAAAGTGCCCTGATTCCTTGTCCTTGGAACTTCTAAAATCCTAAACCCCGATATGCCAAGACCTGTCCCTATTCCATGACCCAACATTACTCCTCCAAACGCTTTCAGGATTTCGCATTTTGGGATTTCGCGTTTCGGGATTTCACGAATCCTGTTGCTCCAATTACTTGTTATCTCGTACTCCTGGTATACGAAGTACTGAAGTACCAAAATTCTGATCCTCCTTCTCCTGAGATCAATAGCTCATAACCTCTCCTGATCCAACGACACAGATGGATTTTGAGGTTTTTATGGGTCAAGAGTTCAGAACTCTTACCTCTTGTTTTCTCGGTAACTGAATTACTGAACTCTCCTTTCAGGGATTTCCCTGAAACCTTCACCGCGTGCACCTTTCGGGGTTTCGCATACCGGGTTTTCGCGATACATGAAGATGAGGGGTTCATACCCTTCAGTTTTCTGGGTGCCGAAACACCGAAAACCTTATATCCACCAAGCTCAGTTTGGGGTTTCGCTAGTTGGGATTTCGTGATATGTGAAGACAAGAAGTCTCGCACTTGGGTTTCCTGGGAGCCAAAACTTCGAAGTCTATATTCATCGCTAAGCTCATTTTGGGGTTTCACAAATTGGGGTTTCATGATGTGTGAAGACATGAGGTCTCTCTCCTGGGTTTCCCAGAAGCCGAAACTCTGAATTACTGAACTCTAATCCCACTATACTATTTCGGGGTTTCACAAGTTTGGATTTTGCATCTGGTGAATACAAGGAAACTGACCCTTGGGTTTCCCGGGTGCTGAAACACCGAAACATCAAAAATCTAACTCACGCTATCCTATTTTGGGGTTTCGCAAGTCGGGATTTTGCGACTGGCAAGTACAAGGATTCTTTCCCTTTGATCTCCTGGGTGCCAAAACGCCGACCGATAGCCATGTGTCCTCTACAGATGGACGGTCCTGATCTTTTTCATTGTTTCGTGTACCGAGAGTTTGAAGCTCTCAGTACCAAGACCACAGCCTCTTCTACATCCTGAACTCTGAATAGCCGAAATACCGAAATCTGATGGCTCACTCTTGTATCGGGATTTCGCGGACCAGGAATTCACGATGCAGCGACTCTACGATTTTAGTCCTTCCAAATTCCGGTATCTGAAACCTCAATGGGTTTGGATATTTGCCACGTGTCCTCTGAGATGGATGGTCCTGATCTTTTCAAGACTTTGACGAGTCCTCACCTTTGCGTATGTGAGGCTTAAACCTCGTGCAACTTCTCCTAGATCCGATGGCTATCGGCTATCCATGCGAGATCTGACGGTAGCTGTAGCTCCTCCCTGAGCTCACACTTTCTTCCTTTCTCCTTGGAAGATTTCAAAGTCTCAAAGGTCTCATCCTTTGATCTTCTACTGTAGGCCAGCTATTGGGTCTCATCATCACTTATGAAAAGTGTTGTCCCTCCTAAGCTTTCTCAACTATGAAGGAATTAAGAGCTTTGCACTCTTTCTCCTTGGCTTGAATCTTAGAAGGGTCTTTCGTGCACCCAGAAAGGGATTTGCGCTCTTTCAACAAGTCTAGGACTTGAGTGAGTCTCGGTCTCTACTTGCCTCGCAGGGAGCCTGTGCATGACTACACTTCCTCTCCTGAGCTTAACATGATTTTTCCTCCAAGGGACTCTAGACGAATATGAAGGTTGGCATGTGTACATGAGACTATGCCTAAGGTCATCAAACTCATAGTTCGTGACTCTAAATCAAGCCGCCACAGGACACAATCATTTGCGAGTACCAATCACATCCTATCCATATAATCTCTTACTGGCCTAATCATACATTCAAGCAGTAAGGAAAGAGACACAATATATCCGTTCAGAAATCAAACACAATTCTTGAAATATACACAGTATAACCAAATTCATGCTCATTTCCAGATGAATTACACAGAGTAGGAAAATGCTTATTTATTACAAGTTTCCGCCAACCAACTGACTATGGCTGTTCATCCTTCCACCCGACCATAGGCACAGAGGCATTCATTCTTAGCACTCTGGCCACCCCCGTGCCAAGCCATGATGTCACTAGGGAATTCTCACAGTTCTCGAGGGTTCTCTCTCTATTTCAGCTTCTGTTTGGGTCCTATTTGCTGCAACCCAGAGCTTCCTCACTCAGTCGTGGCCTCAGCGAGGTTTCTTAGATGCTCCTTGGCATCAAGCTCGTGGCCTTTAGATCGTGTTTTTTTTGCTGGAGAGTACTGCCCATCTCTCTTGTGATCTCACGCTCCTTGTCTGGTGTCTCTTTCTCCCGTGTGTGTGTTCCTCTTACCTAGGAAGGTTTGTCGACCTATCCTGGTTCCTTTCGTCAAAAGGAAGCTCAGGTCTACAGGTCTCTGCAGTACTTCGGGCTAACAACCCATGTTTCCATTCATGGGGGTGGTTGGTGATTCAACCACCATCCTTTCTTCATTGACTGTTTTCCTTTCCTTGGGGTTCGAAGGAGGTTTTTCATCCTTATCATGGGATATTTGGGGTCATTTGATATATGAACCCTCTTGTATAGTTTTCACATTTTTCCTCTAGTGATATCATGGCCAGTACTTTCAAGGCTTCACCCTCACAGTTAGTTATTGGCAACTCAAACAATGATACATTTACATTATCCTCATGCATTAGCATGGTAATTCCTATTTTATAATTAATTACAAATTGGGGGAAACAAGGTGTTATATCAGTCCTATGAAGCTAGTGACACTCACACATCTGATATCCAGGATGATGACCAGGATGCTCGTGAGAGTTAAAATGTGTTAGCACCTAGACATGATGAGATCCAAAGATCGGATGATCCACTTTTAGATATTGATCTGAGGTCATGCATATGGAAAGAGGATCTTCCCATGGAGTTGAGCATGACATAGTCCTTACCTTCTCAGACATTTATGTTAGACATGACACAGGAGGATGTTAGTGACATTCAGGAGGTGCTTGAGGAGCCTTGTGTAGTATTGGAACACAAGGGACATGTGGATATGCAGACCCAAGATGAGAGGCATGACTTGGAGACAGATGATTATATACATACCTATCAGTATGGGGAGAGTGAGTCACCTCTTTTGGGTAGTCCATTGATAGATCAGGTTGTGGATACTGGTAGCTTGTTGGGATACTCACTTTTAGGACTGGCCTACAATGATGAGGATGCACTCCTTATTGGTCGGGATGACCATATATCATGTCTAGACACATCTGTATGGGATCCATGTGCACTTGAAATTAGTAGAGTGAGCGCACAAGAGGATACAACTGCCCATATAGGATACAGTGTGATTCAGAAGGGGGTAAGAGTTGGTGATGGTGTGCAGTGGTAGATAAGAGGACTCAGTAGCACAGTGGAAAATGGGCAGTTCAATTCCTTATCTTTTGAGGAGTGTGTTGTTGTGGATTATGTTGTTGACACTAGTAGTGAGAGGAATGAGGTAGCACCTCAATAGGATTGTGATCAGGAGTCATGACATTTGACAAGACAGTTGAGATTCAGTGAGGAAATGATCATGGCGGCCACTAGATGCATTGATGATACACACATATTGGTGGCAGGTTTTTGTTGGAGGGAATTGATGGCACATGATAGTTTAGATGGGGGACTTTCCATTGATGAATTTCATACTCTCAGGGAGAGAATGACTGTGATGAGGGTCGACTACCAGGAATTTTTGATGGATAGAGATTACCTATTGGAGGTTGGTGAGATGTATCACAGGGCACTGAGGGAGAAGGATATTGAGGTGAAACAACTCACTCATGCATTGGTGAGCACACAAGGATTCTTGGAAGGCACACAAACATCCCTTTAGGAATCAGATTCCAGATCATAGGAGCTCCTTGAGGATACTAGACAGGTATTTACTACATCTATCTCAGTTGAGGGTATGATATTTACTTCAGTGAATTCACCAGAGGATGTTGGTGGGTTGGTTGAGGAGCACCATTTGATGGGGGAGCATGAGGAGTACCTAGGATCACTGAGGAGTATGGAGATATATGATTTGGAGATGCATGAGGATGTCCATGTTTCATAGGGACCACCCTCCACAAGGGGTTTTGAGACAATTGGTCATACATATACACATGGGGATTCCAAAGCCAGGGGAATTCAT
This sequence comes from Picea glauca, assembly GCA_000966675.3. NCBI lineage: Eukaryota > Viridiplantae > Streptophyta > Pinopsida > Pinales > Pinaceae > Picea > Picea glauca. Next base: position 402,134 of record JZKD02S1674991.1, read on the forward strand.
GAGGACACTTCGATTTGTGTTCCAGGATTGGCTGACATCCATGTAGAGGTTGATACAACAATAAACGTTGAATATGTGATGAGTCAGGAGGATATAGGGGCTTGCATGACTATCCAGGGGCATATGATGATGATATATAGTTCACATGAGAATTCAGAGGTGTATAGTGGGATTCGGGGGGATGCACTAGATTGCAAGGAGGAGACATAGTTAGTGGAGCATGGAGATTTGTCTCCCTTGCAACAATATATAGGTATGGGAGATCACCTTCATAGTAGCAGTAGTTTCATGAGCGATGATGGATGGAGAGTGATTGATCAACAATTTGTGGAGTTACCTACTGTTTTACTCGATGGTTGGAATTTATTGATATGTACAGGCGATTATTCACCATGGGTGCTAGTGGACGCATTTTTGGTCAATTCCTTGGGATTTTCCAAAGTATGTGATACTTCCCAGTCCTACAAATGGTTTCAGTTATTTCTGTTAACTTTCCCTGACACTTTCATCATTGAAAACAACATAGGGAGAGATATAAAGTGGCAGGGGATATGGAGAGTTGGTAGGAAGAGACCACCTAACAAGAGTTTCTTTATTGCATACAACAAGATAGGGGTGGATCATCAGAGAAAAAAAATTGAGGCCTTGGACATGATGGAGAGTATCTTAGGCTATGGGACAAAGGACATATTAGGGGTTGATACAGATTCAAATTCTCATTGGGATGAGAATGGAGGGATTCCGATAGTTATCCTTATAGAACATCAATAGTTAGTGGGGATTGGAAGTGATGAACCTCCAAATTTTCCAGGGGATCCGGGAGTCCATTTGGTCAGTAGTTTGCTTCATCTTATGATGGTCCGAGTTGCACCAGAGAGAAATAAACTTAACTCTTGGATGATTTTGAGAGGGATTGTTGGGATTTTTTCTATGTGGTGAGACAGGTTCTCCTCGTTGATACTCATGATCGAGTATGGAGATGGATGGGAATATTTTGGTTCCACAAAGATACCTTTACATGTTCAACTTCTTGATAGTAGGCCCAATTATCACAGGTATTTCAGCATGAGGATCCAGGAGTGGGGGATCCAGTATTTATACATTGGGCAGACAGTCATGATCAGAGTAGTGCAGTGTCAACATGATGGTCCCTATAAGAGATTAGCATGGGACCCTGGGATTATGAGGCTGGGAATTTCATTGAATGATGGAGGCAAGTGGATATTTGCAGGGGAAAGTCACTTTGATTTTCCATTGAGCTTTAATGTTAGGGGGAGCACGTCACTTGTTGGTGATTCATTGAGGTTTTGTAGTACCTCACTATGGTAGCAACGTTTTCAACCCATGGAGGATGTGTTGGGTTTGGTATGGTCTTGGAGGTCAGACTCATTTCAGGTTGAGGTTGTTTGTTATTTGCAGGAGACTCATGGTGTTGATATGTCACAGGACTATACTTCACAGGGAATTGCAGTTCACATCTTGATATGGGATCCATGGATTGAAGTTCCTGGTAGTTCAGTGTTTGATGGAGTTGAGTTTCGAGTAAAGTGGTTGCTTGGGAGTTGACTAAGGTTCTATGACCATTGATCATTCTACTCATCATAAGAATTTGGGTGTCATGCATGGTGAGCACTTGGAGGGGACACATCTTGAGAGGAGCCTACTTTGTGTTACACAAGTGGATATGGTACCCTGGTATCATATATAGACTGATTAAGTTATTTCTTGAGGACAAGCAATATTTTAGCAGTGAGGATTGTAATGTACCCCTTTTTGGACATTACTACATTATAGAGTGTTATGCCTACCAGAGTAGACATACAGGGGTGAAAAAGAGTTCATGATATGTTGAGGGGTTTTATTGGGCCCGACTTACATCATTCATCATATTTTATCATCAAGATCCATTCTGCACAACTTGGCTGTGGTTCTGTTACATTCCGACGATTTCCATAATTTTGAGTTATTATGGGTCATATTATTGGGAATAATACTTGGAGAAACCTCTTAGTGTAATAACTCATTGGAATAGGGAGGAAGATCACTACAAGATCAGATGATGAGAAGTGACTTCCAGTTTCTGAAGAAACCATAGGGAAGAATAATCACTTTTAGAGGCAAAAAAATCCAATTAAATAATAAAGTGATTTAATTAAAGAATAATAAAATAAAGTAAAAGTCACTTGGAGGGAAAAGGTGAACAAGGGGGATAAAAGAGATATAGGGGCCTCTATTCTCCCATTATGTTGTTTATCATTTTGATGTCTAGCTTCTTTCTAGAGAGCCCATGCGCTTGGGGATTTTGAGGGTTTTGACTGAACAAACCCTAGAGATCAACTCAGTGGTGAAAGATTCCACATTTCTTGATCCAAGATTTTCCAAGGAGGTTAAATATTCCTCCCTCACCATTCTACATAAGATCATAGTTACTTCAACCATTAGTTTGGCAAGGAGGGAGCACCAGTGAGGGTTTCCAATAGGTGGGGTACACCAATTGAGGAAGATTAGTTCGATTTTCTTTGGAGAGCTTGGATCTTCAGTAGATCTCACTCCAAGATCATTTTCCTTCACCCTATCACCTTTTTTCATCATTGTTTGAGTGGATTCTTCAACCCATTCATCCTATCAATTAAGAGGGTGTGTTTCTCTTCAGGAGGGCACATTGTGCATAGTGGATCTTGTGATTTGGAGTGGGAGATCACTCCCAATAGCTTGGATGTTAATTAGAGGGTTTCTCTAACCCTTGATCTACATTTAGGCACTTGGTTTAAATAGTTTGGAGGTCATCTTCAAAGAGGCCAAATTCTTGGATTGCTACATCCAATGAGGGTGTATTGTGTTAGGAAGGATATCACATTACAACTTGGAACGAGTTGGATCTTCTATAGTTTTGTATGTCGGCTTGAGGAGGATTTTGGAAGCCTATATCTTCTTCTCTCTAGTGTATCTTGGAGGCATTATCATCCATACACTCTAATCTCTTATTTGTATTCCATATCTACTCCATTTTGTATGAGGTCATCTATATGTGAATAATAAATCAGATCTAAGGTATTTGTGATTATTTATTTTGTTATTGATCCTGCATCTTGATGAGTATATTCCATTTCTATATATTCATTATTTGTTGGCTGAAAACACACATAAAACCAACACTATAAACCCCAATGCAACTCAAGAGAATAAAATCAACAAAGTGTTTGACAAAATACCACAACCAAAAAACTCATAAAACACATAAAAAGTTAATGTTCCAATCAGACCTAGTTTGGAACATTACACAGGCTCATCTCGGTTGTTAGGGGTTGGCCCAAAACTAGTTCCAATCAATTTAGTTTCCATAACAACTAGTTGTGAGTGATTATTGTTGAGCTTGGGTGACTTGGTATTATTTGTAGGTAAAGAAAGTGTTAGGAATTTATCATTTAAGCAATATAGGGAGGAGGTCGTGATTTTGTTCCCACCTTTCTATAATTTTTCGACCACATGTTATACGATTAATCGGTAAATGCAGACATAAACATATCTCCCTAGATTCCACTGGAAACTAGAACAAAACAAAACAAAATATGAAACTTTCCCTAAGTTTTAATTATTGAGTCTACTAGTTAACAAGAGATGGACAACATACCTTTTAAATGTCATTTCCTCTTGCCATTTCCATCCTAGCTTTGTTCCAATGCTCCAATGAAACTGAAACGACAAGGGAACACGATCCAACCAAAGTGAAAGCAACACGATATACTCAACAAGAACCTATGCATGTGATCAAGGAATCATACAATAAAACAAGAATAGTTTTATGGGAAAGAAACATATTATTGTATCATATTAAATTAAAGTGGAGATTACAACCAAAGCCTTGATGTTGCAAGGTCCCATTTCAATGGCCCTTTTATTCAACACACACACCTTTTCTCCAAACTTGAATGAAGAAAATCCACAATGACTTGATGAGCTGAAATGAGGCTCTCAAGCATGATCTGAAGTAGAATTCTCCATACAATTATTAGCTTATTCAACCTTAGCCTTTTCCATGAGAGATCCCTCTTTATATAGTGTGAAAGAGATATGGATGAGGAGATTAGGATGATCCCACCAAATCATAGAAGCAAGTAATATCCAAACCAATCGGAGGCCACCTCATATTTTAGAAGATCCCCTTCTAGAACATTCATGAAACTTGACTTTTCCCAATCTTAAAGAATCATCACACCCTACCTACTTAGAAGCCTATGACAACGTCGCAGTCTAGGTATGGTGCAACATACGACGATCAGGCATCGTCGCACCCTGTGAATAGAGCATGGTGCGACGACCTTCCTTTATAGGGTTTTCTGGCAGAGGAAGTCAAATCACTTTTCTCTTGGAGAAAGTCTATTTTTATATTTTTAGGGAACATGAACACATCTTGTCAGGTGATCACTGAGGTAACCAAAATAATGTGTAACCGAATTCCCCCCAAAGTATGAAGCTAAAACTCGTAACAGTCGAAATACTTTGTAGAATGTGTGTGTTGGAAACAAGGAGTACATCGATCAGGAACCTGCAAACAATCAAGCATTAGCATAACAATATACCATTGTTTGAGGTAGGCATTCCCATACTCAGATTACAAAATTTCAAGTGAAGCATGGCCACTAAATATACATTGTGGATCCATCTCATTGTGAATCGACATAGCCACCAGGAATACACTGTGGATCTACGCTCTAAAATGACTCAAATTCGGACATAGCCACGAGACATACAAAGTGGATATATGTGTTAATACAAATCATGAATACTCCGCCACAACCTGGACCAGAATGGTGTGATCCAGGGTCTTCATTTGCATCATCCCTAAGTACGAATCTAACCATGTTATTATAGGTGCTGAAGTCGAACATGGTAGAAACCACTTGATTACCAGCCAATGATGAGAATCGTTAACAAGTGCGAAGGAAATCACCACTGATGTCAATGAATCCCAAGTTACCCCAGTACAATCCAATGGATGTGAATAAATGAGTTGAAGTCAAACACTCGATGGAATATCCCAATTAGGGTTCAATTATGTGAACCCACTGTTGAAAGCGAAGAGACCTTCCATTGAGGCATGCAGGCTCTAAGGCACTAAATGATTTCTAAGTCTTGTTCCTGGATAATGTGTTGAAGTCGACAGGAAAAGACTCGTCACAGGAGGGCATTAATTTACCCCCCATCAATGACACAAAATAAGTAACATATTTGAATTAGATCAGAGTGTGAAGTGATTTGAAACTGAATCAAGGAAGGCTGACATGGTAGAAGATTTATAACTGCAGATGGTTGACTTGATAGAAGGCTTATTTTGGTTGGACTTCTTTTGAACATATGAATGACACGACAATGGTCTTAGCAGCATTGAATCAAGGAGGACCCAATATATGAAGTTGTGGATGGTCAGTCGAGAGACAAATGGATTTCCCAACTCAGATACGATGATGAAGGGGGGTGTCATGTTCAAGAGTGACTATTACTGCCACTAACACAAAATATAGAGACATATTTCTTTCCCAATTCCCCCCCACCATTTCTGGCGAGTACCTCTTTATTTTTACACAAGCTTGAGGAGGATAACATATGCTTGTTGATGTAAGCTCATCCTTCAGACAAGTCCCTCAGATTATGTTTAACGAAACCTAAGAAGGAGTTGTTCGATCCCATATTGGCCTTTCAATGTTTGTTTTACGAGTCCAAGGAAAGAAAACTCAAAGGTTTTTCAATTTTAGATAGTCTGAAAAAAACTTAAAGAGAACTCCATCAGTTCATTTTTCGTAAATTAGTCTGATGAGACCGAAAAAGTGATAATCTACCTCTCATCAGATGTTTTCTTCAAGTACTTTTACGAATGTGAAAAGAACAAGGTCACTCGACAATCTTTTTATTTTTAAGGAGTGGGAAAAGAGATTAAAGGGTACTCCATAGATTTTGTTTTTCATGTCACCATTATGAGTTTGAAAAAACAATAAAAGACTACCCAATTACATTCTCATGATTTCACGAGCGTGAAAAAGAATCAAGAATTGCTCATAGTTTTTCCTGAAAAACCTTAAAAGGATCTGTATACATGAAAAATGTATAAAAACAAACCAAAAAGTGGACCCTTGTTCCAATGATTCACTCATAGACTTTTCTATCTTCCAAAACTCAACCACTTGTAAAGTTGTTAGAACTTTAGGGTTTGGATGAAGTATAAAAAATAATATAATATTCAAATGAATAGAAATAAAAATCATTAAAATGGGTAAAAAACCACATTTCACTATTTCATTTGTAGCTTCACCCAAACATTGCTCCAAACCCTCTTTTTACCTCGATTTTCAATTGCGGATTACGGAGTGCACAACTGATCATTTGACAAATCGTCTCCGTAGAAAAGGTAATCTTCATCTCCTCCATCTTTTCATGGATTAAAATTTGATTTTCATGGGTTAAAAATATGCTTTTGGGTTGATTCTTTGGGGTTACCCATGCGCGGAGGTCGTCGCATGCGCCTTATATTGGGACCTGCGACGATCTAAGATAGTTGCAGTCGACCCTAAAGCTATGGTGCAACAACTTCGCACTGTGAAAATGCACAGGCCTGCGATGTCCGCAGCCCAAAATTTTAAAAAGATGAATCCAACAATAAAAACCCTCTAGGAAAGAAAATTATGGTTCTAATTTCTTTTTATGGTTCCTTGGCAGGTCTTCCATGGTCAAGAGGTTGGAATGGTACGAGAGAGAGAATGAAGAGGAAGACTACTTCGTCAGGAATGACCCAGGAACAGTACTGGCCCTCTGGCAGTGTGGGTTGTTAAAATTATTCAATATTCAGAGTATGAGGGCCCAACTGAGACTCCTTGAGTACTTAGTTCACATGTGAGATGTTAACGAGCAGGAGTTTCATGTGGGTTCCCACATACTGGCCATAGATATCGAGGATATCTACTTCCTAATAGGACTATCTCATTATGGATCTCGAGTAACACTTATAGGTAGCAGGGGTGGCGGTGAGCCTATGAACCACTACATCAGTGAACATTGTTTGCCGAGTACCCAGAAACATAGTGCTAAAGTCACTATTAGGGATGTTTGAGACTTGCCTCTATAGACCATCCTCTATACCATAACTCACATGGTAGGGAGTACAACTCTCCATATAGCTCTACAAAGCTATTTTCAATATGCATTAGAGTGTATGAAGCCCCGAGTCTTCAACTGGTGTGAAGGGGTTCTTAAAAGTATGAAGAAACAACTGACCAAGTGAAAAAGTGGCGGGTTGAAACGGTTCGGGTACGGTTCTATTTTGGTATCCTTATTCCTAGAGAGGGTCCCAGTTTTATGCTTGCAAGTAGAGTGGGGTATACCTTCCCCACATGATCCAAGAATGAAGAGGTGGGTAGACCTCATGGCCCATCATGCAGCGGGTCCCATCGTTAGGTATAATGATGTCTTCTTCGACTGGTTGAGAAATCATATGCTCATCTCATAGTCGATGACTATGCATATGATGGGATAGACTTCCATGGAGATTCTAACCTAGCTCTTCCTGAAGGTTCCCAATGGGGGGACATAGGTAAGAAGGAAATTTTGTTTATATCATGTTTTATTTTTATTTTTAAAGATATAAAATGTTTTTTATGTTGTTTATCCAATGAATAATCAAATACTCTTTGAAAATTTAGATGTGGGACCTTATGTTCCTCTAGGTTCATCCCCTATCGAGAGACGAGGGGAGAGAGGTGTCATAGTAGGAGTAGCTTCTACTAACTTTGAGACCATAGAACAAAATCTGGAGGGACTCACGATGAACATTCCAGATGCCTCTATAGATGATATTATGAGGCATTATCAGTGCCACATAGTGGGCATGTATGCATCCATCGGTAGACTGTTTCATAGAGTATTATGAGAAGTCGCATGTTATAGAGAGCAAGATCCTTGATGCTATTGTATATGAAGCCCTGTGCTTCACATTTTTTATATTTTGGTCTTCGGAAAAAAACATTTTTTTATAAACTTTTATTGTTATATATATATATATATATATGAGGCTTGTACCAGGTTACTTGTTGTATATACAAAGCGTGATTGGATTTTATAAATTTCTCAAATGTCTGTATAACACATAATTGGCCAATGCATTTGTTAATGTATTTAGACATCTAGGAATGTGTTGATATTCAATGTAATCAAAATGACATTCCAAGAGGCGAATTCGTAAGTATACCCTTAACAACGTAGGAATTCAAATGGAATAAACATTACTCAATTGTAGGACTACTAACTGTGAATCGAGTCATACAACAAGATGACAGATTCCAAGTGAAACATCGTCGGTCAATAATTCGATGACTGCACTGTATTCCACAATATTGTTGGTTGCACGACCAAGGCATACACCATGTAGACTAATCAATTCATCCGTAGGTGCATAGATTTCCCAAACAACAGATGCTAAGTTATGAGTACTATGACTAGCGCCATTAGTGAAGCCAAGGTAAGGTAGTGAAGACACCGACATCTGGAAACCAAGCACAAAACAAGGTAAGCAGCTGAAGGTCAAAACCAAACAACGAAAAAGAACACAAGAGTATTATACAAAAAAATACAAGCACTCATGCAAAAATGATTTAAGCATAGTACTTCTTTAAGTAAAGCCCATTTCTAAGTTTACTCAAGGGGATTCCATCATAATCTACCAACTCATAAGATATCTTCTCCAACACTCATTTGACAATATAAGGACCTCACCACATGGGCTCAAATTTACTGGCCCCTAGGAAATCACGATCTTGTTCATAAAAAAGAACCAAATCACCTTAATAAAAAACATGTGGCTTGACATGCTTGTCATATTGGGATTTAACATGATTTTTTTGAGTTTCAATAACTAAGGCGACATCATGATGGGTTTCATCTAATTGCATCAAATACAAAAGACGTTCCTCTTCAGCGGAGGTGTTAGGGAGAAGTTCGACGACTAGTTTCAAAGATGGTATCTCACATTCAATCGAAAAAATCTCTTCGATACCATATACTAAATGGAAAGGTGTAAATCCCATGGTAGACTTCACGAATGTTCGATAGGCCCATAATGATGAGAACAAAAATCTGTGCCAATTTGACTTATGAATTCCTACCATCCGTCGAAGCATAGTAGTGAGAAATTTGTTAATTTCTTTAACTTGGCCATTAGCGTGTGGATAATAGGGGGTTGAGTTTTCATGGCGAAGACCCAACTTTTCAGTAAGCTCATACATCATAAAATTTTGAAAATGACTACCGTGATCAGTAACGATGGCTTGAGCGACACCAAATTGAGTAATGGTATGATTGAATATTAACAATGCTGCAATTTTCCCAGTGTTATCAAATGTAGGCATCTCCTCGACCCATTTAGTGAAATAATCCACAAATACAATAATGTATCCATGCCCCCCGACCAAGTGAGGATTACATGTCATGAAGTCGATGCCCTATTTAGCGAATGGAACAATGGAAACTACAGGGTGAAGTGGAGGAGGGTGAGATCAGATCTTATGATTATAAGTTTGACAAGCGTGGCATTTCTGGAAGACGGTAATGCAATCCTTAAACAACGAAGGCCAAAAATAAATAGCTCATAAGATATTTTGGGCAGTGGAATACCTAGACATATGTACGCCACATGCTCCAGAGTGACAATCATTCAAAGATTTCTCAGCTTCATCGTAGGTGAGACATCGTAAAAAAATGGAATCAATATCATGACAATAAAGGCTATCACCAAGGATGATGTATTGAGAGGCTTGAAACCGTATATGACGACGATCTGTACTAGAGATATCTGGCTGAAAATTTTGAGTCTGGAAATAGATGATAATATCTCCATACCATACGTCATCAAAACTGATCAGAAAGAGGGATTCATTAGGTAAAGAATCCCATGCCAAAATTTATGTCTCAGTAGAGGGAAGGTCATATATCAATTCGGAAAAAACCAAAGATTTATTTGACTTGGAACGTTCAAACTCCAATTCAAACTCCTGGAGAAAAACTATCCATTTGGAGTAATTTCCCCCTAGTAATTGTCGAGTAAGGATATGTTTCATGGGGTTGTAGTTAGAAATGACTATGGTTCTGCGTAACAATATGTAGTGACATAAATGTTGAACAACTTGAACAACTGCCAAGGCCAGTTTCTATAGGTATTTGGTTTTGGTAATCATGAGACTCCGACTCAAATAATATATCATATATTCATCTTGGGAATCATCCTCTTGGACTAAGACCATAGCAATGGTAGAATCTGAAGTAGATAAATACAGGAAATAATCTCGGCTATAGTCAGGTGGAAACACTAGTGGTGTATGGGTTAAGGAGAGTTTCAAAGCTTCAAAGGCTTTGGTAGCAGTGTTGTCCCATACAAAATTGTAACCTTTCTTGAGTATTCGAGTAAATCCTTTCGTTAATTCAACGTAATTGGGGATGAATTGACGTAAAAAGTTTTCCTTCCCATGCAAAATTTGGAGCCGGCGTAGTGTGGAAGGAGGAGGTAGATTAAGAATAGCCTCAACCTTCAGGGGGTCTACTCAAATCCTGTGTATAGACATGATAAAACCAAGGATTCGGCTAGACTCCACACAAAAAACACATTTGTGTGGGTTCAAACATATGTGATAATAACGATAGCGTAGGAAAATGGCCCGTAAATGTGTTGGGTGAGCTTGACGATGCATGGAATGCACCGATAGATCATCTATATAGGGTTGTATAATTTGATTGATATCATGGAAAGCATAAGACATAGCATGTTGAAAGGTCACACCAACATTTTTGAGACCAAAGCGTAATTTTCGGCAGGCAAAGGTTCCCCAAGAGAAAATACAAGCAGTCTTATGTCGATCCACTGGTAAAATATTAATTTGATTATAACTGGAGAAACCGTCCATCAAGGAGAAGATTTAACTCTTGGCACAGTCGTCAATTATCTGGTCAATGAAAGGTGTAGGATAATTGTCCTTAGGACAAACTTTATTTATATCCCTATAATTGACACAAACATGGATCATACCTTGTTTCTTATTTACCGAAACAAGATTGGATACCCCATTAGTCAAAGCCACAGGATAGACAAAGCCAGCTTTAAGAAGTTTTTCAACTTCAATCTTGATAGCAACAACTTTACGTGGATGTACTGGGAGAAATCTCTTCTGAACTATTTTAGCGTCCGGATATGTATTAATCTCATGCACAACAATATAGGGATCAATACCTGGCATTTCTTCATAACTCCAGGCAAAAACGTCACATAATTCTTGAATAAGGGCTTTATAAGTGCGAACGTCATCAGTAGAGCATGAGGCATTGGTATGAACATTTTCCATGACTCCAAGTTTAATTTATATGTCAAGAGGAATGGTAGGTGAAATATTTCTCAGGTTCCCTTCGTACAAAACATCGTGTGCGGACTCGGGAATAGAAGAAATAACAACAACGATCGACATACTCGAAATCCATTGGTAACTCTCTATGGTGTCATGTTCTAGGAAGAGGATAGAATGACGATGCCCATCGTCCTATGGAGTATCTTCCATAGACATGACTGACACGATCATCTCATCAGTAGGAAAGATCACATGAAACGGATCCGGAGACGTATCACAGAGAGAAGGAGGAGAGGGGGTTGTTGATTGAATAGCTTGATAAGCGGATTTGACCGGACTTAAAGGCATGCGATCACTGTAAATGAGATAATCACCAGAGTTAGGCACTATCCACGGGTCATATGACTCCAAGGTTTCACGAACAATGATTGATATCATGTTAATCGAGGGAACAAAAGGAGGGGAAATATGGGGTGGTGTGATTGGAAATGTACCCATCAAAGTTGAATCTTTCAAAAGACCCACGCCGACATTCTCATAACTGGGAGGCATCTTTGAGATAAAAGGAACATTTCTAGTACAAGAATCAGAATTAAAGAAATCCAGTTCATCGACAATAATGAACTTTCCTTGGTGCGGGGAACGTAACACACAGAAAATGGTAGACACAACTGCGTGCATGGAATCAATCCAACTATGACCAAGTAGAAGGATAAAATCAAGAGGTACATCAAAGACCTTAACCTCAACATTGAACGATTTACCTTCCAACGTAATAGACAACGAAGGAAGAACACCGTAGGGTTTAAAACCTGTACCATTGAAGGAATTGAGTGTATTGTGTGACTCGGTAAGGACAGGAGAGCCAATAGCTTTCCAAAAAGTAATGGACATAATGCAAGTCGAGGATCCTTCATCAATAATGGTTCTATAGATATTCTTGTTTTCAACAACAACTTGGATCTGAAATGCTAATTCAGGAGGAAGCCTTGGAATGTGATATTCCAAGTCAAATATTATTAAATTAGTATCGGTAGGACCAATTCCACCAATAGCCTTTAACAACGCCTTCTGTTGAGTAGGAAAAATTTGAAGGACTTCGAGAGATGACATTGCAAAGGGTGCTTGCGTAAGGTCTTCTACAATACTGTAGTTTTGGGTAGCACATGCGTGAAGATTAAACGAAGACTTTCAAACAATGCCCTTGGGAGGAGAGTGAAGAACTGTATTGAGACCTGATCGTTCTAGATGAAGAGGACCATTTGGAGGTGAAGTTGGAGGAGGAATTTGAACCAACGAAGGTGGTATATCATCAACTTTCTCTTTTGATGGAGAGTAATCTTTGTCTCGAGTTACGACTGCAACTTTGTTCTTCTATGATTATTCAGGTCTTCTCTCAATCGACCACCAAATTTAGAGATGTCAGATGGTAGTTTGGACGGGATGACAGGCCAATGAAGAGAGTGAAAAATAGGATCATTCAATATCTTAGACAAATCCGGTAAATCCAAAGTGGCAAGAAAAGGAAATTTTCTGTTCACTTGTGGAAATTGGTGGTTTTGACGAGAAAGTCCCGTAGGTATACCAGTAGGACCATAAGCAGTTTGTAGATGATTATACAGTCCTGACATATTCGGTTATGGAGGGTTTTGATTAAAATATCCAATGGGGTTTGGTTGATTAGGTATGTTCCCTTGGAAAGGGACATTAGATTGAAAATTTTGACCCCAAGTAGGATTTATAGAACCTGGGTACGGTTGAACGAAATTGGGAGGTACAAAAGAATTAACTTGAGGATGTTTCCCCCCAGACGATTGTTGATTTACTTGGAAAGGAAGATTCCAAGGTTTAGATTGTAACACATGTATATTTTGTCCATAAACTAGGTTATGGAATCCAACTTGAGGTTTTCCCCCAATTTGAGGTTGTCCCCCAATCTGAGGTTTCCCCCCAAATTGAGGTTGCCCCCCAACTTGAGGTTGGCCTCCAACGAGAATCTAAAAACTAGAAGAGACCGAATGACTGGTGCCTCCAACTCAATTAGAGCCACTATGTCTAGGATGATTAGACCCTCCAAACAAAGGTGGAGGAGGAACATAAGGCCCCCCGGAGAGAACCTAGGTAGGTGTAGGAACAAACTGACTAGCAGCATTATACCCAGGAGGAACAAAATTTTTTGACCCTTCGGATGGATTATGGGTAGGAGTAGCAATGGAAGTATTCAAAGAGTTATACCCAGGGGGAAGTGACGGATTTGGTATAAGAGGAAGTGGCATTCCAATAGGATCTTGAGTGATAACCACATTTCCGGTAGAAATAGTTGTAGTATGTGGGACCATAGTAAAATGGGCCATCTGGAGAGGAAGAATAGAGTGAGAACCAACCAAAAATTGGTCTAAAATTGTGGTGACATTACTGGTTGTGCCAGTAAAGTGATCTAAAGGTACCCTATAGGTAACATACATCTCAGACACTTGTGATTCCATAGGTTGATTAGGAATTTCTCCTAGGCTTCCATAAAGATCGTGTACTGAAGAAGGGGTAGAGCTAGGATTAAATATTCAACAGTGTGAGCCAGGGTTCTAAATGATTCACTTTGAAAAAGTGGATTGTCTACTCCAGATCTTGCGTTAGGTCTAGTAGGTACTTCAGTGTTGTCAACAACAACAATTTCTCCCGATGAATTCATTTGAAGAAAATGTACGTCGTGTCTAATACCCAATAACAGATTTGGGGGAAGTCTGAAAGCCTCTAAAGAATTAGAAACAATTTGGAATCTCTCTAAAGAGTGTGAACTTCCAACTTGTGAGGCTACTTCTTTATTGACTGCTCCCTCAGGAGATCCCTCTGGTGAGTTGGGAAGCAAAGGAAGGTAACCTTCTGGATCTTCTGGAGGTATCCCTTGTATTCTATATGAATGGTGAAGGTCGATGTTGGCTGAACCAAGTAAAGAACGAAAAAAAATCTATGGCCAACTAGAGAAACAAACAACACTCACTAATAAAATATAGAAATCAAACCAAGCAAACAAACCTTCTTATTTCGAAGTCACTAGTTGGTGATGAAATAGAACGTCGCGAAATCAGGACAAGAAAGGGCTAAGATGAAGCGAGTGGAAACATTATGTTGACTAACTTCTTAAAAGACTTACACCCTGGTGCAAGCTCCCACACATAATCGTGGGTATGCCCTCCAAGGATCCCGAGTGAGTTTGGCCAACATCGATTCCAGGTACCATGAAGAATTTTCCCTCCACATTCACCTCATGTAAGAAACTTAAAGAGATAGGATACTAAGGTTACCAATTGCAACAATGATGCATGGGGAAACAATCGACAGTCTGATCCATGCGCAAAGGCAGGGTATCTAGCCCAAAATCAACTCAAAAGGATCCCACACATAATCGTGGGTATACCCTCAAGTGACTCCCAATAATACACACAATATCTACACCAAGACCAACAAAGGAGGGTGAGTAAATATGTTGGTCTTAACGCGGCCTCATGTTTGACACTTGTGTGAGAAGGGCTTCCCGGGAAAAAATGTAACAATTGGATTTGAACTCTCCCTATCACAAGATACTAATGTGTGTTTTGATGCTTTGGAGAGTGTGCCTTACATCCTATTCCAAATCTCTATCCTAGCTAATGTTGGTGAAGAGAATTTCTACAAATAAAAATTTACTAATAAATTTTAAATTAAGTTGTATTTTAAAGTTGTTGTTTACTCAAAAGGGAGATGGAGATGAAACTAATGATGTTGTGACCTTGACCTAATAAAATGAAAGAAGAGATGAGTATGCAATATTTCAATTCGATGAACTCTAATTACAATAGGGAGAAAGTATCTCTTTCTGAAGTACAAAAGCTACAAAATACAATTTCTCATTTCTCGAATGAACACAATTCCAAATAATCAAAGACTACAAAATTTTCCAATGTTCACTTTTAATAAAAAAAAAAATCGAATGCAAAATTTTTCTTGTGAAAGATCACTAAAAAGAATAAATGATTTTAGTTCTTCCTTTCCCAAATCAAATCAGATATGTTATGAATAAAGGAAAGCACAATCCAATAAAATTAACACACTCTTAACACAATTCCCAAATCAAACTCATAATGTAGAAAAAAATGAAAATGATTGGAAGACTTTTTGTCAAATGCAAACAAAAATGTTTCTCAATCAACAAACAATCTAGAAAGAAAAATCAATCCAAAACCTCAAATAAATCAAAGACCCTTTGTCAAACAAGCACTCATATCAAGATCCAGATATTATATCCTTGTGACAAAGATCAACAGAAAATACTTGAAAAATTTACAAACAAAGACTTTCAATCATTGGAAACCAATCAAATGCAAGTTTTAAAATCATAAATCAATCAAACACTAGTATCAAAAGTTCATCCCAAACAACTGAGGAAAAACTAGGTGAAAAAAGACAAATTGACTCACTCCAACAAATCCTACAGAAATCGTCGCAGGCTAAAGTGGGGCACAGTGCGACGAGCTAAGGTTGTCGTAGGCTACCAATAAGCCACAATGTGACATCGACGCACTGGATTGTACAATAAGGATGTGACGTCTGAGGGTTGTCACTGGCTGTATATATGGTACAATGCAATGATCTCTGTAACTAAGGAAAAAATGGGAGAAAGGAAAAAAAATCTAACTGAACTTTTAGACCTAGAGAGTCCAGGCGGATCACCCATAAACTCAGAGGAATTCAATCAAAAGAAGGTAGGCTAAAAGAAAAGAAGAAGAAAAAAAACAAAAGGAAGTCATATCCCTGGTATGTTTGCCAACTTTGTTATAGGATTAATCAGTAAATCCAGACATAAACAGATCTCCCTAGATTCCACTGGAAACTAGAACAAAACAAAATAGAATATGGAACTTTCCCTAAGTTTTAATTATTGAGTCTACTAGTTAACAAGAGATGGAAAACATACCTTTTAAATGTCGTTTCCTCTTTCCATTTCCATTATAGCGCCATTCCAAATCTCCAATGAAATTGAACCTGCAAGGGAGCACAAGCCAACCAAGGTGAAAGAAACACAATATACTCAACAATAACCTATGCACGTGATCAAGGAATCATACAATAAAACAATACTAGTTTTATGGGAAAGAAACATATTATTGTATCATATTAAATGAAAGTGGATATTACAACCAAAGCCTTGATGTCGCAAGATCCCCTTTCAATGTCCCTTTTCTCCAACACACACACCTTTGCTCCAACCTTGAATGAAGAAGATCCACAATGACTTGATGAGTTGAAATGAGGCTCTCAAGCATGATCTGAAGTAGAAATCTCCATACAATTCTTATCCTATTCAACCTTAGCCTTTTCCATGAGAGATCCCTCTTTATATATTGTGAAAAAGAGATGGATGAGGATATTAGGATGATCCCACCAAATCAGAGAAGTGAGTAAGATCCAAACTGATCAGAGGCCACCTCATCTCCTAGAAGATCCCCTTCTAGAACATTCGTGAAACTTGACTTTTCCAAGCTTAAAGCATCATCACACCCTACGTACTTAGCATCCTGCGACAACATCGCAGTCCAGGTATGGTGCAACATGCGACGATCAGGCATCGTCGCACCCTATGAGTTGAGCAGGTTTCAATGACCTTCCTTTATGTGGTTTTCTAGCAGAGGAAGTCAAATCACCTTCCTCTTGGAGAAAGTCTCTTTTTATATTTTTAGGGAACATGAACACATATTTTCAAGTGATCATTGAGGTGAACAAAATAATGTGTAATACCACATCTATGACATGGATCACCTTCTACTCTATGTGACTACCTGAAAAGTGTTGAGTGTGTAGGCATACAATAGGTGGCTCCTTAATCATAATATTATAGGAGGGCTTAATCCAAAATTAAAAGAGGCATTGTAGGTGATTCATCTCCACTAGGATATTTCAAACATGGGAAGCAATTTGAAAGGACAAGCTCGCACATAATATTGAGTTATCAAATTATGTGAAAGTACAAAAATAATTTTTATTACTAAATCTATAATTAATGGAGGATTGTCTCTTAAAAGTGTTACTTTCTAGAAAATTGAGGAAAAATATAGCCACCCAAAGACTCAACCCGACCCCAAGGAAACTTGGCAAGGAGGAAAAACCAAAATAAGTCTTATTTCAATGCACCCATAATGGAGGTGTCAAGGATTTTGGACACTCATGAATGTAAATCTCCTATTAACACCCAAACCTCCCACTATTAAAGACTAAACAAAAATTACCTTTTGGGTTTTATTATAATTTTTCACTTACTTTGTTGCTTGAACAACCGAGTCTTTTCCTTGGATATAAGACTACAAATTCAAACTATTTTTTCCCTTCTATATTTGTTATCAAAATTAATATTTTAAATATCATATAACTACTGATAAAGCAAACCCTACTTACAATATTACAAATGATAATGAATGTAATTATAATAGCATTTAATAGTTTCTATAGTAGAATGAATAAGAAAAATAAATCAACTAAATGTTGGGTTAGGTGTGCCATACACCTTGAAGTGTAGTAGTGGAGCAAATAATAAATGCATTGTTGTAGTGGAGAAGAGAATAAATGCAAAGAGGTGGAAGAGAATAACTTGCCGGAGGTTTCCAATATGTAGAAATGGTTTATTCCTTTACTATGCTTATTTATTGAGTGTTGTGAAGGGAGGAAATCACAAAGTATAAGTTTTATCTTATTGGTATGCTACCGAAATTTTTGTAGAATTATGCTACTACTAAACACTATTGTTGAGAGCACAAAGGATCTATATTGTAACCATTTAGTTGTTGAATAATATATTGAACGTTCTTTAGAGTGTGGAGTTTTTTTCTCTCAGAATGGTTTTCCCTAGGAAATCTTTTTGTATATGGTTTGTTGTTTATTTATTTGTTGCAACTATTATGTTTTTAGTTTATGCACATTCTTCTCTCGTAGATTAGTGTACGAATCATATTATGCACCTTTTCTTCCTTTCATTTGGTATCAAAGCCTGATCAACTTAGACCTAAGGTGTTAGGGAGAAGGTTTTTTTTGTCAAATCATTGTTTGAGTGAGAGATTGCATAGAAGGAAACCTTGTTGTAGGGAAATGGTGAGCACGTCTAGATTAGAAATGGAGAAGTTTAATGGCACTAACTTTGATCTATGGAAGCTCAAGATGGAGGATCTTCTTATAGATCAAGATCTATGGGTTGTTGTATATGGAACCAAATCCACTAGATTGATAGATGAAGAGTGGGTGGTGTCAGACAGAAAGGAAAGAAGCCTTATCAAGATTTGTTTGGCCAATTCAATATTATTGAACATTTTTGAAGAAAAAACCACAAACACTCTCTTGAAGAAGTTGGGGATTTGTATTAGGATAAATCTTTGATTAATAAACTTTTTTTTGTGGAAAAAGTCGCTTTCCTTGAGAATGGGTGATGGTGGATTTGTAGTCAAGCACCTCAATGCATTTAATACAACTGTGACCCAGTTGATATTAGTTGGAGTGAATATGGATGTGGAGGATCGTTGTATAAATATTTTGTGTTCTTTGCTAAAAGCATAGGACAAAACTAGTAATGGACATTAGAAGCATCATAAAGACATTGTTGCTTGATGAGGTTGTGACTACTTTACTCTCGGAGGAAGTGAGGTATAAATATTACGAATATACCAATGAAGCCTTGGTTTTCATGGAATATCAAAGGAGAAAATCAAGAAGAGAGAAAAGGGTCAATCCAAATCCCATCTACTAGAAAATCTAAGGAAAAATGTTCAAACTGTTGCAAGGTTGAGCATTTCAAAAGAGACTACAAGAAAGAGAAGTAGAAGAATAAGAAGGAAATGAATGATTCTAATGATGAATTTGAAAAATATTCTCAAGAGGATGTTCTAGATGCCTTTATTGCATCTTTGGAAACTTGTGCATGGATGATAGCCTATGTAGATTCCTTCCATATGGCTTCCCATCAACATTGGTTTTTAGCGTATGAGAAATATGATGGTGGGATAGTATACCTTGGTGGTAACTCTCCTCTCTGTATAGTTGGTTATGGTATATTTTTTATCAAATTCCTTGATGGTAGAGTGAAGGGGGTCAATGGATTTTTGCACATTCTAGGTCTAGCGTGAAACCTAATATCCGTAAAAACACTTAATGATGCAGGTGTGTAGGTTGTTTTCTTTGAAAAATGGTGTAAGATGGTTTGAGGATATATGGTACTCACTAAGGTGTTCGTGTGGGAAATTTTTTCCATCTTTATGCATGAACTATTGAGCGTAATAGTTCTTCAATTTCAACAGTGGATAGATCTATAGGATCTACAACTTCGCAATCAAAACCTCCTAAATAAGCTCTTACTTCAAAGATCAAGTTATCTACAGAGAAGACAATGCTATGGAACCAAATATTGGGCCATATAGGTGAGATGGGACTATGAGCGTTGAAAAACAAAAAATAGTGGATGGATTGAATTATTATTCTCTTGAATTTGATTTTTTCGAACATTGCATATATGGAAAATAGAATTGTGTTCAATTTTATTCTAGTTCTCACAAATTTGATGGGTTGTTGGACTTAATTCATTCTGATGTATTTAGTCAAGATAAAGTTCCTTCGATTTCTAAGGCTTTTTATTATGTGTTATTTATTGATGATTATTCTAGAAATACATGGGTATATTTTCTTAGAACTAAATCTAAAAATTTTAGTTGGTTTAAGGAGCTTAAATCTCTCTTGGAAAATCTAACTGGTAGGAAGATTAAGGTATTGATAACTAATAATGTAAGTGAGTTTTTTTTCTGTAGAATTTGATAAGTTTTGAAAGAAGAATGATATTGAAATACATAAGACAATTCTAGATACCCCTTAGTGGAATGGATTTGCAAAAAATATGAATAGAATATTCAAGGAGAGAGCTAGAAGTATGTTTAATGGAGTTGTCTTAGAGAAAAAGTTCAGGGAAGAAGCAATTTCTACTACATGATAATTGATTAACAAGTCTCCCACATCATATCTTGTGGATTAGACCCCTATGGAGGGCTCGACGAGTAATAATCCCTCACTTCAACATCTTCATGTTTTTGGTTGTGAAGCATATGCTCATGTGCCTAAGGAAAAGTGATCAAAGGTGGATAACAAGGTAGTGAAATGTATCTTCATCAAC
>JZKD02S1674992.1:0-22210 GCA_000966675.3 Picea glauca
AATCTTTTTCTTTGCATTAATAAACTGCTCCAAGTGGCCACGTTGGTTGGGGCCGTGGATGTTTCCCCGTAGGGGTTTTACCACGTGAAAACATTAGTGTGTTGATATTTGATCTGCTTATGTGAGTGGTTACTGAAGGTGTTCTTCCTCTGTTGGAATACCTGTGTTGTCGAACATGGTATCAGAGCCTATTTGAAGACCCACTCCTGTTGTAGATCGAGATCGTGATGCCGAGTTACCTCATCTCCATTTTATGGAATTTTTGTACATTTTTGGGCTAAGAGGATTGTTCCATTGCGTTCGGAACACTTGCTTCATTCAGGAACACTTTTCGTTTCACTCGAAAAGGTTTCCGTTTGCCCAAGATACGACCATTATAGTCAGATCCAAAGGTATAAAGCCTGAATACACATTTTTTAAATTTATGCAAAGTTTTATTTTGATTTTATTTCGCTTTGTATTTTTTATTTCTGGGTTGCTACTCTTTTAGATCTACGTATTCTCTTTACCCCGCACCCTGTGCGATCTCGACAAATCAGAAACAGACAGGAAAAGGTGCATCTTCCGGGTAAGCTAACGGAGATCTAACCCTTGTTGTCATCGAGAAGCAAAATTTTTTCCTTGTGTGAAAAGAGTTTTTTTTTAGCACGCTCTCCAAGGCCGTCTTCCACAACAACAATAAAAACAACAAAAACACCCCCAATCCTCCTTCTGAACATTACAATATGTTTTGCTAGACCATTTGGTTAAAACTTTCCTTATTAAGTAAGAGGTCTTGAGTTCAAGTCTCTCTTTTGTCACCTTTTTTTGAAAAAGTTCATGCTAAAAATTGTTAAGTGCATTTCACTTCAAGTATAAAAGTGAATCACTTTAAGTAGATTTATATTTTATTTTAGAGTTATTTATTTTGCATGCAACTTTTCTGTTATAAGGTAACTTCATTGAGTTTATGCCGATTTGCGATACAGGTGATTTCAAATTTCATTCATACTCTTTCGATCACGAAATATTGATCATTAATGACATTAAAAGGCCAGCCTCGGGAAAGGATCCCAAATAAGATCCTTCTTTAACGCCCAAATATTTTTATTAAAAGAATTAAACGCATTGTCAGTGAAGGTATATGTAGGTCGATGCGTTTAAGGCAAGAAAGATTGTATCATTTTTAATTACATTCGCGTTTTGGTAGAACTTGCTTAGCGAGATACTCAGTCCTGTGCATTTTCTGTGACAAATAACAAGTTTCTGAGAACTACTACCATGCCGCCACGAAAAGTATCTAAAGAAACTTGTGAGAGTTAGGGCTAGAGCTCAGAGGTTTTCTCCGACACCTCCCCCAAAAGTATAGACACAATTAAAACCTAGACACATGTATTCAACATCCTATAGTACGAAATGGTAAACTGCCCGGATGATTCAAGCGACAACGAAAAGGAAGATTTATCTACCAAATACAGATTATTGCTCAATCAGAGCTGCATAAGGTAGAAACAAGGCCAAGGCTTTTACCCTACAATGATATGATTAGATGAGCACTAGATCATGTGGATATCCCAACCAGAACTATATTCAATTCTCAGAAAGTAGTTGTTGGGTCATTTCAGCCAGAACACATATAGGTGATGTACAAAGTGTCTCCAACAACAAACTTCATTTACAATGCCAGTTTCTTAGTGAATTTTAACAAGAAAGAGTGTGATCAATATGGAAAAAGCCTTTCCAACTTGATCAAGGACTGGTGTTCATGCCCCGAAAAGTTTAGAGCCGATTCTCACGGCATATACTCAATCTCATCGCTAGAACTGCAGTTCATGTATATAGCCATGATGATGTGTCAACTCTATGGAAAAGAGAATACAACCCATTTCTTTCTACTATGGGTACCCATTATACACACAATAGAAGAAGGATATTCTTTCGACTAGGCCAAGATATTGTCGAACAATCTGGCTAGTGAAATTACAAAATACCAGACACTAAAAGCCAAGGGGAAATCACCTTCATTCTTCATGTTAGCTTATATTATGGATGTCATTTGTTTCATGATGCCTTTCCCGCTGATGGGTTGGATTTGGACTCCCAATAGCGCAGAACCAATCCATATTTATCATTCACAATTATGGGAACATAAGGCAAAAGATTTCTTTTATGAAATCTGTAACTGGGTAGTAGTGTCGATGCACACTGGTATATTTGGTCACCCACCTCCTAGAATCTCAGACAAAATTGTGGCTAACCTGGGCAAAGTGGCAGACTGGTATGTCGAGGAACAATTCTCATATATCAGGGTTTTTGGTTGTTGAGTTCCCCCATATGCTTTACCGCAATTTTTACCAGACCGACTAGTGTGCCACAAGGGTGCACGACAAACTATACTCGGCGGGATTAGAAAAGAAATCAACGCAGTGTAGAAAAAGG
The DNA here is from genome assembly GCA_000966675.3 of Picea glauca. NCBI lineage: Eukaryota > Viridiplantae > Streptophyta > Pinopsida > Pinales > Pinaceae > Picea > Picea glauca. The sequence goes on from JZKD02S1674992.1 coordinate 2,419, forward strand.
TATGGCCATCTTTCCCCTTACATATTGGTGCATTTTCTTTGTTGGATTTCGGCCACTCCAAAGTGGAGGTCGCGAATTTAGAAGAAATAAAACTGGTCAACATTGAATTCAAGAAGCATGATCCACAGAAGGTCGTGGGTAACCACATGGCCAGTTGTAATCTAAAAAGGTATGAACATGAAGATTCCCCACAGGACGAAATGTTCCGAGGGGCGAAGTCTTATCAAGAAGTTCTGAGCTGAGTTCGAGCTTTATCACCTGATCAAATGATTGAGTTTTACAACTTCCAGAGGCACTGAAGAAGTAGCCTCCCTAAAGTATTACAAGGAGAAAACCCAATGTTTCCAGCTATGCAACAAACAGAGACCAGAAATCTAGAAGCCCTGAGCTCTAGCAAACAAGAAGCCCTGTAAAATTTAGAGAAATCTGAGGTCACAACTCAGAAAGGATAGAAGACAGACTGCCACAATTACAAAGGAAGTTGTACATTTTTTAGGCAACAGATGTGACTGAACCTTCCAGGCTAGTAACACAATTTGTAGGCAGGTGTGTCAAATGTATTGAGCAAGGAAAATGGAGTACCTTAAAGAACCAATTAGGTAACATGTACTGCATGAGAAAGAGACAAAGGAAAACTAAGCAAAGCATTCCAAGTCTTTCATTTTGTAACCGTCACTTTTTAGAAATAACGAGAATTCCAACCGCCTAGGGTTGAAAATCATTTTGTATAAATACATATTGAAAAGATGAACAAAGGGATTCTTCTTGCCAGATGTAATTGAGAAAACTCTCCTCATCGAGAATTAATATAAGTGCAGACCAAAGATTCCACATTTCATTCATTTGTGTTATGTGTTCTTCTATCTTTCCACATATTTCCTTGATGAATGTTTGATCGCAAATTAGTACAACATCTACTATGATTACATTTCATTCAGTTATCTGTTAGCGAACATTTTTTCCTCTGTATTTATTGTTAGTAAATGCAAGACCCGTGAGTTAATTAGATTGCTATATTTTATGCTTCATTTAAGATTACTTAATCAACTTTCTTCTTCTGTAACAAAGTAAGATTCCTCTGTAACTGATGCCTTGCTTTGTCTAACAACTTTGTGTTTTTCTCTCACTACATTCAATATTTTTAATTTTAAATTAGATACGAAAGACGACCTCTGAGTTGTTATACTATTAATTCAATTTAAGGAATTTTCCTCACATAACTGAGCTAGAAAAAGAAAACATTAAGACATTAAGAGTTTTCTTATTTCCTGATGTCTGACATTATATTTTGAGCCTTAATTATAAACTCAGGAACAACAAGACATATGATTGTTTGAAAATGGAAGATAAGGAGGATGAAAAGAAGAAAAGACTGTGTATATTTTTCTACCTACTTCCAGCTGCATTTTTTTTCTATGGTCAATACATTGATGACATCTATTCAACAATTCCACTACAAGCCTTGAAGATTCAATTGTTTCATTCACCTCAAAAGTTAATAACTTCTTTTCTACTTGAGGTAGCCTTTCTTGGATTCTTTTCACTTCTCGAGCTGTGGCCTGTAATTGTAAGATTGGATTCACTAACCACTTATTGATTTTAATAAGATCAATCTGGCTCATTTTCTGAATGGCTGCCATAGTTTCCTCCTTGCAATTTATAGAGTTTTGTTGGTTCATTTCTATATCATTTTTCCCCAGGGATTCTGCGATATCACTTGCCTTAAGATCAATTAGTCCTTTGTCTAATGGCGACAAAGCTTCTAGGCAAGCCTTTTTTACTTCTCTGGAAAATATTTTTCTCTCTGTTAGATTGGTCTCCCAAGATTTTAGATCCATCTCACCTCTTATTTGTTCAGAAAGAGAGAGCATAGGAAAATCAGGGACGTTCTCTCTCTACATTAATACGATGGCTTATTGAAACTTATCCTAGGCTGAGCGAGCCTCTCTTTCCTTGATATAGATGTCCTTCAGAGAAAGATCTATTGCCTGGTAACACTTTTGGATGGAATCTATCTTCAGAAAAAGGTCATGTTGTGCAACTTTCATATTCTTATTTACTTCCAATGCTCGATTTTGGAAGGCCGTGATATCTAATGAGGTACCTTCGGTTAGGCTCAACCTAGCTCACAATTTTTCTATTATTTAATCACGCTGAGTGACCAATCTGCGGTTGGTTTCTGAACTATGATGGAGTTCTTCAAGGTTGGCCTGAAGCTATTGGATTTGCATCCAATCGTAAGCCCTGATTTGTTCAAATTCTTGGCTCATCTTGTTCTTGATAGTTTGTTCCATGGAAAATATTTGAGTTTGCAAGTTTTCTACCAGTAGACACGTATGCCGCAGTTGTTCGGCCAAATTGTCCACAAACCATTGATTGGCTGTGGCAAAAGCACCTAACGAACTTGCAACTTCTTTTGTGAATTCTGTATCATATCTATCATTCCCGTCATACACCATTCTATGCCTTTTGGTTATCACTCCATCTTTCTTGTGTGATTCTCTTTTCACGATGGCCTTCCTTTTCTTACTAAAGAATAAATCCAAAGGTGGCATCTCTTCGAGTGAGATGGGAGTAAGGTCGCTTACCAAAATAATTTCAGAATTAGGATTTTCGAGGATGGATTGTAGAGGCGTCAATGATGCAATGGGAGTACCAATCTCCGTTGATTGTTGTTGCTCTGTTATATTCGAGGTACCAACAGGGGTGGATGGTGTCGAAGGGGGTATATCAGGTCCCCGATTCATGTAAGATTTGATCTACTCTAAAGCCTGAGGGCTTAGCTGGTCTGACAATGATACTTCTAATTGCTAAGTCCATACCTCTGAGCTCTTTGGGGTTTCATCAAATTTTTGTTTACCAGAGTGGCTCACTTATGAACCTGTTGACGTGACTTCCTGGGAAGGGGGAGTGGTTATTTTTTCTCCTTGTAGTATCTTAGGTAGGTTATTATATCTGTGTCTTTGAAAACTGATAAAACATGCTTATTGGTCTGGAGGTAGGGTTTGAAATTTTTCCTGCACCTCTTCGTAGGATCCAACTCCCCTGAATATTTCGTCGTACGGGGAGTTTTCATGCACATACCACCTCATATTGAACTGGACTAGGTGGTTTTCCACAATATTATGTGGATCATGTGTTTTGAAATCAATGCCAACCAATTTGACATCTTCTAAAGCCACAACCTCCACTTTGGAGTGACTGAAATCTAATAGTGAAAACATGCCAAACTGGATAGGGAAAGTCTTCCATACCTTTTTCTATGTTGCCTTCAACTCTTTATTGATGCCTCTCGTTACTGTTTGGTAGGATACTTCTATGCATACCAGCCGGTCTGGTAAAAATCGTGGGAGATCATGGGGAGGAATTGAGCATCTAAAAACCTTGATATAAGAGAGGTTCTCTTCAAGAAACCAATCTACTATCTTACCCAGATTTCCCATAATCATGTCTGAAATTCGAGGAGGTGGGTGACCATACAGGGATATATGAATAAGAACCACTACATTGTGACAAATTTCGTAAAATAAATCCTTGGATTTTTCCTCCCACAACTTGGAATCGTAGAAGTGAATGGGCTCTGCACTAGTCGGGATCCAACTCCAATTCATCAATGGAAAAGGTGTCATGAAATAGATGGAGTCCATGACATACACAGACATATAGAAAGGGGCGGGCTAACCCTTTGATTTCGCTAATTTGTATTCATTAATTCCTTTGGCCAAGTTATCTGACAACATTTTGGCCCAATTAAAAGTGTAGCCCTCGACCACCTCATGCATGATAGATACCCATTCCATCGGGAAATGAGTAGGGGCCTTCTTCCTGAAGAATCTAGAGACCATCATGGCTACGTAAATCATATGAGCATCTAACGACATTGTGGGATACATAGCATGGGTGTTATCCCTGAACTTCTCTGGGTGCCCCCACCAGGACCAGATTATATTGGGACAACTCCTTTCATATTGGATGCATTCCCTTTGCTTGAACTCCAAAATAAATGCAACATTGTAAGTATATTTAGGATTGGGGGATAGCTTATACATTACTTGGAGGTGTTCCGGTCAGAAAGAACCAACGAAAACCTTCAGATGGTTGACGATGCTCCTGGTTTGGACATCGATGTTTCTAAGGCCCAACTTATCATGTCGTTATATGGCATGAGTCTCGGCCATGCAAATATCTTGTGTAGATCTGACTGGGCTACATGTTTGATCTTGGCCATAAAATATTCATCTACTTCATCACCAAAATCCTCTGGATATTTTATGATTTCCCCTTCCAAAATTTCAAAAACCTGTGTCCAAGTTTTAATAGTGTTTGTGCCTCGAGGCGTTGTGTCTGATAAAATATCCGCATTTGGGATTGAAACCTTGCCCGTCGTAGTAGGTTTCTTCATCATTTTCTATGGTGCCATAATATCAAGAGAACAAAACGAGGTTACCTGTTGCAGAGGAATTGCGTGATCTTCTTAATCAGATAAAACTTGCTAATTTACGGAAGGTGAGAATGAATTCAAAATCAAAGTGTTTTTATTCAAATCAGATGCATTGATTCTAGTATAGCTTCATTGACGGAAAATTTATTAACTTTAATGGAAAAGTCTACCTAGCTATCCACGATCTGCATTAAAATCAGTTTCCTTAACTAGTTATAAATGCCATTAATATTCAACGGTTAATGTTTGGGAGTTTTAGATGAGACAGAGTGAGAATTATCTGAATCCCGAATCTGTGAAGGTTAATCCCTGGATAATCGCTCTTAAACTCTTAAGTAATCATGTTTAAAAAGTTGTGTCAATTTCGAGCGTTTCTGGAATTCAGAATTCGAGAACTTTAAATATAGCTCGAGAGGAAATTCTCGAAACTCGAAACCCAAAACTGCAAAGTGATTAATTATCTAGTAAAAGTATTAATTAATCATATTTAACTTTAAGCATTTCGGGAATTCGGACTTCGGAGATTTCAAAATATGATAAAGGGTAAGCGTCCGAACTTCGAAGTACGAAGTTATTAATTATCTCTTGATCACGATTAACTTTATTAATTAACATTTAATACCTCATCATTTTGATATTTTGGTGATTCATGCCTTCATTCTTTGTTAAACTCCCGAAGGATCATCTCCTGTATCGACGTATTATGGATGACGTGTCTAGGAAAGGGAGGTGCCACATGTTAACTCAGGGAAGACTCAAAGATACATGTGTATTACAACTCATGTCTTTAAAACGGTTTAGGAAAAGTAGAGAATAGATATGTTTGAGCTTTAGAGTTCGAAGAGTTTATCGTTAAGACTTAGAATTGCCCGAAGCGCGAAGCTCCGAAGAGACTTTTAGTGATTTGACTCTTTAAAATTTAGGCGGCTCCAAAACTTAGAAGGTATTAGGGTCATTCGATCAAAAAAGGGAAAACTCGTCAACGGTGGATATTGCGCGCACCTTATTTCTAGTTAACCAATAATGGAATTGAATTAAAAATCAAAAGTCACTTTCTGAATTACCGTTTCCTTTGGGAAAAATATATTTTCATGAGATGAGGAATATAAATCTCAAAATTTAAAATTGGATGTGTTCCGACATAGGCTCCATCTGGGGATCACGTCTCCCTGTGAGACGCGGAAGGACAGTAGACCGAGTGCCTTTATTGGGCAAATGGAGTCATTATTGCATTTCTGGGAAACACTTTTAGGGATTAATCATATAGAGAAAAATCGAACTTCAACCAAACCTCAGAAAACCTTCAAAACACATCCAATCATTGATCTCAAGTTAGGTGGTTTAAAATTTCTCTTTCCTAAAACTGAGTTTGGATTTGCTTAAGATAATCAAAATAAATTTAACCGAAATATCATATTTTGATCGATTTCGTTCGCATCAAGGTTAAGTATATGTAACAGATTTATTTAGGGAATCCCTCATTGGTTCAGAATGTAAATATTACTGGAAATCAAATTAGATGTCAGAGTATGTCATGTAGATATGTATGACAACCATACATATATCATATACATTGCTTCACTGCCAGCGAGCCTGTTCAATACCCTGGTGAAGTTATCTATTTCTCCCATTGAATTTCCTTTCATCGTCTCTTTTTGGACAAAATGGGGGCAATTGAATTTCGAAATTCCTTTCACCATTTGTCTTGGACTAGATGGGGGCAATCAAATTATGAATTTACTTTCACCATCTGTCCTATATTTTAATATTTTGAAGTGGGGGCAATCAATCTGTATGTATCATACAAGGGATGATATCTTCTTAATTTTTTTTTTTTAAAGGAAAGTCTGTCATAATTTTTTAAGCATGCTCTGAAACTAATTTTCTTCCAATCTTCAATACACCTTCACCTATAGGGAATATTTTATAGGGATTTTAAATTTCATGGATCAACCTTGAGCGAATTAGTCAGTTTAAAACCATATAGAAGAGACAAATTTATCAGGATTAGCCTAGACATACTTTCTTTCAGTTAAAATCATAGGAACACAAAGATTTTCGCCTAATCTCGTTTGAAGATATGTTTTTAAGTTTTCAGAGTCAAGGTGAAATTCTTTCTTTCTATGAAGACTAAGGAAAGGCAGTGAAAATCAGAAGAGAATAGAAGCCTCGAGAATAGACAAAATAAAACAGAACGAAGACTCATAGGGTCTAATGCAAAAGAATCTCATTCCCACAAAAGTTTGTTTATTGATTTTCGAACTTCCTTTCAAGCCCTTTTTATTCTTATTTTCTTTCTTCTTTTGTTTGATTTTTTATTTCGTTTTCATTTTATTTAGAGAAGGCTTCAGAATTAATTTGCAATATCCATACTTTTCTGATCTCTGATCAGGTGACAATATCTATATGAGTGAAACCCCCTTTACATCCAATAAGATTTGTTTAAAACTTCATCTTGGACTAGTGGGGTAGAAGTTCATACCTCAGATTTTCTTTGTATTTTCAATCAAGTAAATCATTAATTTATCACTTGTTTTGAGAGAAAACCAATGTATTTGAAAAATGAGTGTTGGATTCCGATGTATCCTTATCTTTCGTTTGATAGTATGTATTATGTCAGAAAACAAAATGGGAGGTGTCAAAAAATTCTGCAGAATAGAGATGGTATGTGATATATATGTTTTTATATTTTTGTTTTGATGATATCAAGTAAACCTAGTTTATTTACAGTAAAAGTAAAATTTGGATAATTTACAAAAGAAAAATAAAATTCAAAACCAAAACATGGAAACCGAAACTGGTATATACAATGGGAATCTAGAATATGATTATTGCATAAAAAGTTTTAGGTAACGCCCATTGATAGGAGTGTCAAGAATTTTTCCATCGAGGTTTTCCAATAAGAAAGAATTTTTCCCCTCAGCGGCTGCAATCCTGAATGGAATGAACCAGAGATGGTCGAACTTGCCATGTTTTCTCACATCTTCTTTCCTAATGTCCCACTTCAAAACTAAATTGCCAGAGAGAAACTCTATGTCTTTATCTTTTTTATCGAACAAGGCCTTCATATTATCTTGGTAATTTTGAAGTTTGTCATCTACTTCGACCCGATTTTGCTGGACTTCGATTATTTGATTTATTCTTCTTGTAACGTCGTTTGGCTCTTCATTTTCATCCTTCCAGAGCTTCATCACAGGAAGAGCAAGATTGATAGGAAGGAAAACATCAGTACCATAAAAAATTTGAAAAGGGGACATACCTATTGATTTCTTGGTGCCGATTTGGTTCGCCCATAAGGCGTATTTCAGGTGAAAGTGCCAAGCCTTCTTATTTTCTGTCAACTCTTTTTTATTATGGCCATTAGGCTCTTGTTAGATGATTCAACCAACCCATTCCCCTGAGGATAATAGGCTGTAGAATGTCCTAACATAATGTTGTATTTTTGGCAAAAATTGACCATTGCCATGGATTTCAAAGCTTGGGCGTTGTCAGTGACTATTTTTCAAGGACAACCAAATCTCAATAGGATGTTCTCTTCCAAGAAGTTTATTACTACCGAATTCATAGCATTCCGAGTTGGAATGGCTTCGACCCACTTCATGAGGTAATAAATAGTGGTTAAAATCCATTTATGTTGGGCGCTTGACTACAGATGGATTTTTCCGATGAAATCTAGACCCCATTGTTGAAAGGTAGCTTTTTCTTTGACCGAGATTAAAGGTAGTGCAGAGAGATTTTTCTTATCAAAGAACAGTTGGCAAGAATTGCAGGCTCTAACCTTGGCATTCACATCAGTAAATAACTTTGGCCAATAATATCCAGCTCTTAAAATCTTGTAGGCCATTTCCCTCCAAGCGTGGTGTCTTCCACATAGTCCTTCATGAAATTCATCTATGACACTTTCTGTTTTGGGTTATGTTAAGAAACATAACAAGAAACCTAAAGGATCCTTATAGTACAACTAGCCATCAATAATACAATATTTAACTGGATGTAGCTTCAAAGTTCTCTCTTTGGATAGATTCATGTCATTCTGACACTGAAGGGTAAGGAGGTATGAAACAATATCGCAATACCAAGAAGAGGAAGAAAAATATATTCAATTTGGATCGTAGGTATTTGATCATCAAGCTCGTCTATATCCGAGAGATATCTGTGTGATTCTAGGTGATTTATCCCAAGCGCCCTGAAATTTGATTCGGCTAACAGTTTCGTTGGGCCTTGACCTTTGACTAGTTTAGTCGTCTTTACTTATAGATCGAACTCTTGAATTTTAGCTAACCACCGACCTCTCTTTCTGTCACTGTCTGGTTGGACCAATATGTCTTTGACAATGCTTGTTGGCACGTAAGCGATTATTTTGGAATGCAACACATATGTCTTGAAATCTTTGAGAGCTTTCACCATTGCGTAAGCTTGTTTTTCAAGTATATCATATTTTAATTCTGCATCCCTGAGACTTTTACTGAAAAAGGATATCGGTTGCTCGAATCCTTCCCCGTTCTTTTGCAGGAGTACCGCTGCAATAGTATGTTCAGAAGTGAAAGAAAAAATCAGGAATTCCTTTGTATAGTCTGTACTTTCTAACACTGGTGCTTCCCCTATGTATTTCTTGACGCGCTTGAATGATGATTTAGCTTCAACGGTCCATTTCACTTCACTGTCTTTCTTCAACATATCTGTAATTATTTTAATTATTTCAGGAAAATTGGGAATAAATCTTCTCAAAAAGTTTATCTTTCCTAAAAAAGATTAAATTTCTTTTTTGTTCCTAGGAATATTAATTGTGTCTATAGCCTCCACCCGTTTCTTGCATGGAGAAATGTGATTTCTTAGGATTAAGAGACAAATCAAACTTTCTGCATTTTTCGAAAGTCTGCCTGAGGTGTAGCAGATGTTTTGCATCAGAGTTAGAAAAAACTATCAAATCATCAAGATAAATAACAATAAATTTTTCTTTCTCACCTACAAATGTGATTTCCATCACTCTCTGGAAAGTATCCCCTACATTCATCAAACCAAATGGCATTTTATCGTACATAAAATTTCCCCACAGAGTGGTAAATGCAGTCTTTTCTCTGTCGTCTTCATGGACAACGATTTGATTGTATTCGAAAAAACCATCAATCATGGACACCATGTTATCTCTAATTACCTTTTCTAGAACATGATCCATTTTCGGGAGTGGGTAGTTGTCTTTGAGGGACGAAAGGTTTGAGTTTCCGAAATCTACACAGAGCCTTATTTCACCATTTTTCTTTCTAACGGGAACTAAATTCGCTACCCATTCGGAATACCTGAGTGGGACGATAATTTTTTCATCGAGAAGTTTCTTGACTTCCGTTTCTATCACTGGCAAAAGAATAGGGTTTATTTGTGATGCAGGAGCATCTCTCCACATCAGCCAGCCATCTAGCCAGCCACGTCAGCACGCACGCATTCAAAGGATGAAGAGAGGCACAACCTCATTTTAAATTTGAAATGAATGTAATTTAATGTGTTTTAGGCTGTTAAGCCATAGAAGCCATGCCTTTGTGCAGGCGTTAGGTAGATCGGCTTTAATGCTAGATCGGCTGAGATCTAGATCCATCTGCTGGACTAGACAACCATTTATTGTAATTGAATAGGGTAGGTAGGTTGGAGGGAAGTGCTCGAAGAGCCCCCTCAGGTAAAGGAGATTTTCATATCTCATTTGGATAGTCAGTCAGGGCAGAGTTGAGAAGAGCCATAGAGAGCTCGAGAACACTTTGTAAATACAGGCATTTTCCATTGTTAATATAAACAGAAGCAATTTTTCCTGCATGTCATTCTGTGTTATATGAATGTCTGTGAGTGTTATTTCATGCTGTAGATGTATTTTGTTATCATGCATTTGCAGGAGTCTGTTTGATTTCAGGTGAAGGTATTTGAGGCTTCACACCAGGAGGGTGTGACAGGCCGCTGCGGGTTCTGAGAGCCGTGCATAAAAGATGCACTTCTGAACTCTACGGAGTCATACAAAGACGTGATGCGACACAGGAGCTAGGATAAACAACTCAAAGGAAAAAGACCTTAAGGTTACTGAATACCTTGGAGGCAAGGCTGTATATGAGAAACACAATTGCAGACAGAATTCTGTTGTGAATTCTATAGAGCTCTGCCAAGAGGGCATTGAGCATATGCACAAGGTGTAGTTGGAGGAACTATGTCGTGAGTTGCAGACAGAATCACTGAGGATTCTATAGAAGCTCTGCCAAGTGGGCATTAAGCGTGTGCACATTGGTGCATTGAGGAAGAAGAACTCTACTGAGAGTTTGAAGAAGAAATATAGAATCACTGAGGATTCTGTGAAGCTCTGCCAAGTGGGCATTGAGCCAGTGCAAGGAGTGCACAGAAGGAAGAAGACGGAACTGCTGAACATTCTGTGGAGAAGATACTCCATTAGGAGGGTGTCGAGGAAGTGTGCAGACATGCAGAAAGGAAAGAACTCTTCGAGTTTTGGAGCTGAAAGAAGAGTCCATTGAGGGACCTTTACTGGGTTGTTGAACACCCTGGAAGGCTCAACAAGATATTGCGTGAGCAGAAGATAGCCAAGAGGGCATTACATTCTCCATCTGAGGGAGAAGAAGGAAAAAATTCCCTTTAGGGGTCTGAGTGGTTGCAGAAGCTCCGAAGAGATAGCACCAGCATGTGCATGAGAAGACTCCGTAGAGGCGCAGAAGTTAAAAGAATCCTACAAGGATTCAAAGACAAGAGCTCAGGAGAGACAACGCGGTGTATGCGTGAAGACTCTACAGGAGGTAGAGGCAAAATCTTCAAAGATTTGAAGAAGGGCTCAGGAGGAACAACGTTCTTACACGCATTGGAGAAGCTCAAGGTCGAGGAGTTCGCAGAGAAAAAGGAGAACAAAGGTTGAAGCCTTTGAGAACGTGAAATTCTTCCAAGTCTGGGAGGAAGGAGTGTGTAGAAGCTCAAGAGGAGCAGCAATAGCCGTCGGATCGGCTGGAGAAAAAGAAACATGGATCGTTGATTTTTACGTCCAGGAGGAGCTCAGGAGAAGTGCACAGAAGGAGGATACCGACAGCTGTCGGATCTTACTCAGAAATCCCATCAACCATTGGATCGAGAGAAGATGATCAGAGTTTAGCCTCTGGAGGAGCACAGGGAAGGAGAATGGACCTGAGCCGTCAGATCTGGAGCAGATACCCGTCAACCGTCGGATCTACAGAAGTTGCGAGGGAGTTAAGTCCTCGTGAGCAGGAGAAGAAATCCCGACAAGAGGAGAGGCATCGGGATATCGGCACTCAGAGAATCAGAGTTCTCGAGGTCGTGAGAATCGGGACATCCAAAGTCTCGAAAACCAGAGCGATCTGGACCGTCCGTTGGTGGAGACACGTGGCGGAGATCGAGCGCCCGTCGGCATTTCGGCGCATCGGGATATCGGCATTCCTGTGGATAAGAGATCGGGGAAATCCAGGTTGAAAACCCCGGCATAATCTGAGCCGTCCGTTCACGGGGGACAGGTGTCAGAGATCCGGAGCGAGTCGGGATATTGGCCATCGGGAAATCGGAGTTCCTGAGGACAAGAAAATTGGGACATTGAAAGTCTCGAAATCCTGGAGGAATCGAGACCGTCCATCTAGAAGGGACGCGTGGAGAAATTAGCGCCATCAAAAAAAGGGCCGACAAGGAATCCACCCATCAGAGTTTGGAATCGGGATATCGGAGATCCCGGGAGCAAAGGGTTTGTGCATTTCAGAATCGTGAAATGTGATTTCCCGATAAGGCATAGGAGCGTGTGGGCCACACAGGAGTCGGCGAGGAGGACAGGTGGCAGATTTCCACGATGGGTGAAAGGACCGTTGACAGGTCAACGGCCGTGAGCCATCAGAGGATCGGGGATTGGAGAATCGCGAGTCCAAAGGGTGCATCCATATTGACATCGCAAACCCCGAAACCTCGATGGGAAGCTATATGGCTGTGGTCATATGGTAAGTGGTCACATGGACCATAGTATAGCCAGGAGAGGCTAGAGATGACAAGGAAGGGCGCGTCGGGATTCGAAGGATCATGAGTCCTGTGGACAAGTGCATCGTGGTATTGAAAACCCCGAAGTCCTGACAAGGGATAAGGCTGCGATCACGAGGAGCGGTCGTGTGGACCACGAGCTTGGCCTGGAGGGCTAATGCGCTAGGAGCATATCGGGGATCGGAATATCGGGAATCCTAAGGACGTGTGCGTTTTGACATTGCAAATGTCAAACCCTCGATAGGATTATCCGCGAAAGGAGGTAAAGCCATGGTCACGGAGGCAATGGTCATATGGTGGGAGCTGAGCCAGGAGGGCCAGCGCGTGGAGAAAAGGGTGTATCGGAGAATCGGTAGTCGGGAGTTCAAGCGAGCAGAGAAATCCCAAACCCCGATATTGAGTCAGGGAAAAGTCATGGCAAAGTGCAGAAGGCCGTGAAGGAAGTTAAATGACCTGTGGATCGGGTTTCAATTGAGATTCCAGCAGGGGATCTAAAGAGCCGCTTCAGCTCAGAATGGGATATTGAACGATCCTGAGAGCGGGAGAGAGTGACGGGGGTTCGGTCACGACTCTACTGCGTCAAGTGGTATCAGAGCAGGAACTATGTTTGTATATTTCAAGCAGAGAAGAGAAGGTCGAAGAAAACATAGTTACTGAAGACTTTGTAGGTGGTTGTTTGCAGGTAGGCAACAATCCGGGAGGCAGTCAGGAGGACTGAAGGATGAAGTTGAGCACTCAGAATTGTAGGAGTGACAACAGTAGGTTTGCCAGGAAGGAAGACAGGAACAACAACATGGCTACTGAAGGCCATAGGTCTCCTGAACGGAAAACGCCAGAGCTGATGATCCCAGCTGAAGGATTGAAATAACTTGCCGATATCAGGGCAAAAATGGAGGAGCTAGAACTGCGGATGCGGCAGAATAAAAAGTCGAGAGGGATGCGTAAATGGCCCATGAAGGAAACTAAAATCAAAATGGCCAGTCAAGGAGTTGATGGTCAGAAGACAGCGGAGGCTATTAACAGGATGGTTGAGGTATGTAAACCAGAGACTGGGAGAGGGCTCGATGATGAAGAATTTGAATGGGGATCAGTTGAGGATCTCAAGAACTGCCAGGAGGGAAGAGAGGAAATTCCCAATTTCCAGATGGGCAACGAGTCGAGATCACTACGGGATCTCATGGACTGTCAAGAGGATAGACAGGAAGAGGCCCCTAAGGTAAAGGAGATTTTCATATCTCATTTGGATAGTCAGTCAAGGCAGAGTTTAGAAGAGCCAGAGAGAGCTCGAGAACACTTTGTAAATACAGGCATTTGCCATTGTTAATATAAACAGAAGCAGTTTTTCCTGCATGTCATTCTGTGTTATATGAATGTCTATGAGTGTTCTTTCATGTTGTAGATGTATGTTGTTATCATGCATTTGCAGGAGTCTGTTTGATTTCAGGTGAAGGTCTTTGAGGCTTCACACCAGCAGGGTGTGACAGGACGCTGCGGGTTCTGAGAGTCGTGCATAGAGGATGCACTTCTGAACTCTACGGAGTTAGACAAAGACGTGCTGCGGCATAGGAGCTGGGATCAACAACTCAGAGGAAAAAGACCTCAAGGTTACTGAATACCTTGGAGGCAAGGCTGTATATGAGAAACACAGTTGTAGACAAAATTCTACTGTGAATTCTGTAGAGCTCTGCCAAGAGGGCATTGAGCATATGCACAAGGTGCAGTTGGAGGAACTCTGTTGTGAGTTGCAGACATAATCACTGAGGATTCTGTAGAAGCTCTGCCAAGTGGGCATTGAGCGTGTGCACATTGGTGCATTGAGGAAGAAGAACTCTACTGAGAGTTTGAAGAATAAATATAGAATCATTGAGGATTCTGTGAAGCTCTGCCAAGTGGGCATTGAGCCAGTGCAAGGAGTGCACAGAAGGAAGAAGACAGAACTGTTGAACGTTCTGTGGAGAAGATACTCTGCCAGGAGGGCGTCGAGGAAGTGTGCAGACATGAACAAAGGAAATAACTGTTCGAGTGCTAGAGCTGAAAGAAGAGTCCATTGAGGGACCTTTACTGGGTTGCTGAACACCCTGGAAGGCTCAACAAGATATTGCGTGAGCAGAAGATAGCCAAGAGGGCATTACATTCTCCATCTGAGGGAGAAGAAGGACAAAATTCCCTTTAGGGGTCTGAGTGGTTGCAGAAGATCTGAAGAGATAGCACCAGCTTGTGCATGAGAAGACTCTGTAGAGGTGTAGAAGTCAAAATAATCCTCCAAGGATTCAAAGACAAGAGCTCAGGAGAGACAGTGCGGTGTATGCGTGAAGACTCTACAGGAGGTAGAGGTAAAATCTTCAAAGATTTGAAGAAGGGCTCAGGAGGAACAACATTTTTACACGCATTGGTGAAGCTCAGGGTCGAGGAGTTCGCAGAGGAAAAGGAGAACAAAGGTTGAAGCCTTTGAGAACGTGAAATTCTTCCAAGTCTGGGAGGAAGGAGTGCACATAAGCTCAGGAGGAGCAGCAACAGCCGTCGGATCGGCTGGAGAAAAAGAAACATGGATCGTTGATTTTTACGTCCAGGAGGAGCTCAGGAGAAGTGCACAGAAGGAGGAGACCGACAACCGTCAGATCTCACTCAGAAATCCCGTCAGCCGTTGGATCGGGAGAAGATTATCAGATTTTAGACTCTGGAGGAGCACAGGGAAGGAGAATGGATCTAAGCCATCAGATCTGGAGCAGATACCCGTCAGTCGTCGGATCTACAGAAGTTGCGAGGGAGTTAAGTCCTCGTGAGGAGGAGAATAAATCCCGACAAGAGGAGAGGCATCGGGATATCGACACTTAGAGAATCGGAGTTCTCGAGGTCATGAGAATCGGGACATCCAAAGTCTCGAACACCGGAGCGATCTGGATCGTCTGTTGGTGGAGACACGTGGCGGAGATCGAGCGCCCGTCGGCATTTCGACGCATCGAGATATCGACATTCCCGTGGATAAGAGATCGAGGAAATCCAAGTTGAAAACCCCAGCATAATTTGAGCCATCCGTTCATGGGGGACAAGTGTCAGAGATCCGGAGCGAGTCGGGATATTGGCCATCGGGAAATTGGAGTTCCTGAGGACAAGAAAATTGGGACATCGAAAGTCTCGAAATCCTGGAGGGATCGAGACCGTCCATCTGGAAGGGACGCATGGAGCAATCTACGCCATCGGAAAAAGGGCCAACAAGGAAGACACCCATCGAAGTTTGGAATCGGGATATCGGAGATCCCGGGAGCAAAGGGTTTGTGCATTTCAGAATTGGGAAACGCAATTTCCCGATAAGGCATAGGAGCGTGTGGGCCACATAGGAGTCGGTGAGGAGGACATGTGGCAAATTTTCGCGACGGGTGAAAGGACCGTTGACAGGTCAACGACCATGAGCCATTGGAGGATTGGGGATCGGAGAATCGCGAGTCCAAAGGGTGCATGCATATTGACATCGCAAACCCCGAAGCCTCGATGGGAAGCTATATGGTTGTGGTCATATGGTAAGTGGTCACATGGACCATAGTATAGCCAAGATAGGCTAGAGATGACAAGGAAGGGCGCGTTGGGATTCGAAGGATTGCGGGTCATGTGGACAGGTGCATCGTGGTATTGAAAACCCTGAAGTCCCGACAAGGGATAAGGCTGCGGTCACGAGGAGTGGTCGTGTGGACCACGAGCTTGGCCTGGAGGGCTAATGCGCTAGGATCATATCGGGGATCGAAAGATCAGGAATCCTAAGGACGTGTGCGTTTTGACATTGCAAATGTCGAACCCCCGATAGGAGTAGCCGCGAAAGGAGGTAAAGCCACGGTCGTGGAGGCAGTGGTCATATGGTGGGAGCTAAGCCAGGAGGGCCAGCGCGTGGAGAAAAGGGTGTATCGGAGAATCGGTAGTCGGGAGTTCAAGCGAGCAGAGACTCTCAACCTCGGGCATTAGGAAATCCTGAACCTTGATATTGAGTCGGGGAAAAGTCATGGCAAAGTGCAGAAGGCCGTGAAGGAAGTTAAAGGACCTGTGGATCGGGTTTCAATTGAGATTCCAGCAGGGGATCTAAAGAGCCGCTTCAGCTCAGAAGGGGATATTGAACGATCCTGAGAGCGGGAGAGCGCGATGGAGGTGCGGTCGCGACTCTACTGCGTCAATTTGTCTAAGTTTTTTCCTGAAAAGTTTAATAACATGCTTTAGAGGGATCTTATGTTCAATAACAGAGGTGTCATAAGTTTTCAGATCATCATAATTCCAGGAAAAAACATACTTGTACTGCCTAAGAAACTCAACGTACTTAATTTTCATTTGGGTCAGAAGGTACTTTGATATCTTGACCATTTTTGGATCTTCGTTAGTTCCCACATTACAGTCTTCAACTTCTTGGGTTGAGGGCGTAAGGTAGACTTTAAGGGAATGTCATCCTGGTCAAATAGTATTTCTAAGGGGATCATGCCTCTGAGAATCTGATTATTCTTAAGAATGAGCATATGGTGGTTTGCGATCTTGTTTTGGAATTTTTCTGGGCTCTCCCCTTCTTGCATAATCCAAGTAGGATCATTCTGGTTTTGTTGATCTATGTGAGTTTCAGAAAACTCATCAATCATCTCCAGGAACTGTTTAATTTCTTTGTCGTCTTCAAAGACTTTCCAGTGTTGAACATTGTTCGGGATTGAAGGCTTGTGTCTCATTTTGATGTGATATTTCATTTTTAGAACAATAGGTGGCACAAAGGTAGCAACATCTTTGGCTAAAGAATCAACATGTTGATTTTCCATTCTAGGAATGGAGTGAATGTTAAAGGATGAGAATAAATTCTCTATCAAATCCCAAGTGCAATTTCTGTATGACCTCATCCTTGGATGCTTGGCTTAATACTATTGTTTTATTTGTTTCACAAGGAGCTCTGCATCACCGTAAACTATCAGATATTCAATTTTTAACTTTCTCGCAACTTCCAATCCTAAAACCAGAGCTTCATATTCGTAGAAATTATTTGTATAATCTATATCCCATTGTAATCTATATGAGAAGGGACTAATGTACTCATCTCTTGGTGCTACAAATAACACTCCATCCCCTGCTCCTTCGTAGGGCGAAGCGCCATCAAAAAATATTTTCCACATTCCTTCTCTATTATTTATATTTTTCTTTGTGTTTTCTACTTTTTTATTTTCTTCTTCTGTACATTCTTCGAAATCGTCATCTATTGATAATATACAATTTCCTAAGTCCTGATCAGCAACATAGACTCGGTAATTATTTGGATTTTGAGGGTCACTTACCATATACGCCAGTCTAGTTTTTATGTACAGTCGTGTGAATTGTCCACCAAAAATTGGGATCGTAGTGTAAGTCATATCCAGTTGAACTGATCCTCCTAATTTGGCGCCCCAAGACCTGGATAGAAGCATACCATACTTGGAAGGGATGTCAGCAATGACCACATACATAAGGACACTTTTTACAGGGATCTGAGCAAGATTTACTACCAGATCCTTAATCATTCCAAGACACTTAACTTTTCTGGAATCAAACGAGTACAAGTCTTAATAAGGTCGATTAAGGCCAAATTTCTCCATGATAATTTTAGGCATTAAATTATGAGAGGCCCCATAATCTAACATGTAGTTGTGGAGTAAATGGCTGTGCACAATTAGCGTAATATAAAATGGAGCAACAGAATCCTTGGTGCTTTCGATGTGTGGACCAAACATGATCGTAGGTCTTTCATCTTGTAGATTGATAACATCTGCGTGACATTCAACATCAATTTTTTTTTATCATTTTATCATTTTGCTTTTTATAAATCAGATTTTTTGCAAGCTCAACCAGGGGCATGGGGATTTTAATTTTATTAAGTTCGTTTTCTAAACTGAAACCTCCGATTATTTATTCGATTTCTCTGGTTGGAACTTTTGCTTCTGTATTTTCTGGTTTTTCAGTTTGTGTTGCTCTTGTTTCAACTGGTTTTGTTCGGGTAGCTTGTGTTTCAACTAGCAGTTTAGTAATAGTTGCCTCATTTGTTTTATTTTGTGATAAAATATTTTTTGGTGGAACATTCGTAGGATTTTTTTCTTTGGGCCTTATATCGTACTTTTGTTGGAGTTCGACCATGATTGAGTCGGTGAGTCCTTGATAGGCAAATTCTCCTAGATTATTGAAGCTTTCTTCATTATTAAACATGGGTTCTAGATCTAAAGATTTTTCGTAATCTTGTCTAGTTAAATGAGGCTCGAGATCATCATCACTAAGGTTGTTCAAATCTTCTTCTAACTCCTCATAATTTTGCATGTCATCCCTCTACATAAAATTTTCAGTTTTAAACGGGGCTTGGATCTTTTGATCTTCGTTTTTTATTTGTCTTTGTTGTATTTGAGGGTTAGAGTTTCTATTGAACTAATCCCTAACGTATGTATCATGTTTGGCCTGATCTAATTCCATCCTGGATATCTTGTTTGATAAATATTTAATTATCTTGGCCATCTCATCCATCTTTTCTTTTGCAAACCTCCCAGATCCAGAGGGTCCTACTTGTTCTTTGAAACGCCTAGGTTCTTTGGTCCCCATCTCAATATTATTTTTTAATTTCCTGGATGCCATCATATTAGATTCAATTTCTATGGAATCATCTTGGATTCCTTCTAGAGTGGAAGATCTTCTTTCTCTTAAGAGGAGGGAAAAGTCAAGCTCAAAATCCTCTACAAAAATTACCTTTGTTGTAGGTTGAGAGGGTTTGACTTCAGCTGGGATTTTGTTGTACAGTTTGTTGAGCCTCTGAGTAAATTCAAGAACTGATTCAGAATTATTTTTTCTTAAAACCTCAAATTCAGTCAAATAATAGAGATGGTCCTTCTTCTCTCCCCATTGTCTTAGGAAGGCATTTTCTAGATCATCATATGACTGTACAGAACCTATCAGGAGTCCTCAGAACCAGGTTCTCACCTGTCCTTCGAAGGTTTGTACTAACAACCTTGAGTAAACATCTTTGTGTTTGATGCCAAGGATATCAACAAACTGATAAAAAAAGGCTATATGTTCGGTTGCGGTTAAATCTCTTTCCCCGATAAATTTTGGTAGGTTTTTCATATAATTTTTGGGCAAATCATGAAGGAAGGCAGGGAGTACCAAGGGAGAATACCTAGCATCTACCTTGGCAAATATTCTAGGAGGTGGAGCCTATCCTTGACCTTTTCCACCTGCTCCTCTGCCTCCGGTGCCACCAACTGTTAAGAACCAAACATTAATATAGCATAGAAAAACCTCAGGAAAAGTACTCAACGCCTTGAAAAAGAGATAATTTCAGATAATAAGCCTCTTCAAGGGGGCAACCTCCTTTTA